>FIZR01020614.1:0-52590 GCA_900060175.1 Ferrisia virgata | reverse complement strand
TTTTTTTTTTTTTTTTTTTTTTTTTTTTTTTTTTTTTTTTTTTTTTAAATGATGAAAATGAAAGTTTGTTGTGCCGTTTTATTCGCAGAGTCAGAGAAATACCAGTGTACAATTTAACGCAAGCTGAAATAGAACCAGTTAAATGGAAAGAAGTTCTAGATTTAGGAAGAGAGGTAATAGCAGATTATCCATTCGAGATAGTACTGTGGTATCCAGGAGGAGATTTTCATAAGAATATATATCAACATACCATTCTGGCACTGCTATTTCACTGGATTCCAGCATACCTGATTGATTTTCTTTTGCTCTTACTAGGAAGAAAACGATTGTAAGATAGTTACTTAAGTATACGTAATTATGTACTTGTACAATTTATGAGTTTATTATAGATAGGTACACGTATTATCTATGTTAGATAATTTCTATTCCATCACGTAGGCATGCATAGGTGAATAATACATCAGTTTTTTCAAATGTGTTTTACAGCATGGTAAATGCTCAAAAGAAAATATATCACGGTCAAAAATTACTGCAGTACTTTACCACCAGGGAATGGAGATTCGTTAAAGATAATTTATTAAAATTAAGGGATTCGTTGACGCCAGCCGACAAAAACACGTTTAAACTTACTGTGAAGAATTTAGATCGAATGAATTTTATGATAAATGCAACTTTAGTTACCAGACATTATTTAGTTAAAGATGATCCAAATAGTATACCGAAATGCAAAACTAGGATGAAAATGTAATGATATGATGCGTAATGACTAACCTCATTGATCACCTATTATTGCTTTTCAACATTGAAAAACCTATTATTGCTTTTCAACATTGAAATTTAATTATAATACTGATAATTATTTTTTTTGTAAAATTTTTCAGTTTGTATGTGATTGACCGCTTAACGAAACTGCTGTTTTGCGTATTCATTGCGTGGATGATCTTGAAAGTGTTTGATTCCATATTTAATGTTAACGGCAGTAAACATGTTCATATTTAACTTGTCCTGCTCGTGATAGTTACCTCTTGCTAATGTACAAATATATATACGTCGTTTTTTACGCACCATACCAGAAGTTAATAATATTTAATTATCAACGCATGTACTTGAGTGAATCAAATATTGTTTTCTTCAATATTTCACGTATTGGATTTTTTTAGTAAAAATTTTTTGTTACTGTTTTTAATTTTATTCAATTTTTATTTTGAAAATAATTTCACCGAGATGAAAAATTGAAAATATTGTCATTAGGCTATCATTGAGCGGATAGATGATAAATATTTAGTTGAGTTTCCATCAATAATTTCACAATTAGTCTGTTATAGTGCAATACCTACTATGTAGGGGTAAGGTATGATTATTACATTCCTATCGTAAGTTTAAGTAATTCATGGGAATGCAATTTTACTTTCAAATCGCATGAAGAATCGAAAGTGCGACCGTAATAAAAATTATACACACGATAATTTATCACTTCTTAATTGCAATTACTTGCAGAATCTAACATAAAAGTAATGTGCCAAAGGATATGATAGCAAGACGCTATTAATATTGTGCAGTATTATGCGCACAAGAAAATAATTATGATCGAAAAAAATTTGTATCTTTAAATAATGGCCAGGTTACGTCCTCAATAGTCTAATAAGCTCAACAATTTCATCATGTATGATTTTAAAAAATGGTACATCAAGCTTAAATTACATTTTACAAGTAGTACACATGTGAGAAATGGTAAGAAATAAAATTATTAAATTGATATAATATGATGCTTCTTTCTTTTTTATTTTTTGCATAAGTACTCAGCTTACTGACATTGGTATTTCAATATATACATATACACAGTCATGAAAATAAATAGAAATTATTATGACATTAATAATTGGAAACTAGTCTGTTGGGTGGAATGAATAGTAAATATCTTTCAAAAATAAAAAAAAAATCTGGTAGTTTCGTAGTTATGATGTTTTAAAATTAATATATAATACATCATTGAGCTCTTCGCTTATGCTTTATATTTATTTTCATGATTGGATTAGTCGTGTATTATATGTATTACATTGTACATTTATATAAGTGTAAATCAGATGTATCATGGATCAAAAATTCAGAATTTAATTTAATTCAAAATCTGATGAAATTCTAATCAATGAACTGAATGAAAATTTATTGAAATTTATGATTAAAGAAAAAGAATACACTTTGAATATAATAATAGCAGTTTAATCAACTAGACGGACTAGGAAGATAGAATGATTTTCGAATAGTTTTGAGGTTATTATTGTCCAAGCGAAGCGAAAGGAATAATTTATTCAAGGTAGAAAAACGCTTGTTTGTAGTGTTTGTACAACCAAGCAGTCAGCAAGGGAGAGACAAAGTAGCGGTTTGTCTCCTTAGTAACGAAAAATAATTTGATTTGAATCATTTATATAAATTTATCATTACAATACATGATAATAATAAATGATATAATTATTTATGTCTGTTACAATATTACTGAGCAAAACAACTTTCCAACTTAATTGTTGAATGAAAACCATAAAAACCCGAAAAAACAATTGAACGAAGAATGATTGTCAATAATTATCATCGTCATCACCTCATTAAGCATTAAATATTTATTAATAATTTATTTAATTTTTAATTTTCAATTTTTTTATTAATTTTAATTTTACTAATTTATTTATATTATAGCGTAAAACAAAACAGTACTTCTTTGTATTTAGCGCTTCTATTGGGATCAATTATAAACTTTTTGTATGAAGTCAACACCACAGAACAAATTAACCTGGCAGTAAATAATTTAGTCGCGAGTCACGAGTAGTCAGGCTGAAAAATTCGATATTCTGAATTTCTGATTTCTGATTTTTCATTTTCTAGATTTCTTCTGACGTTAACGATATTTCTTAACTCATATGTGGGTATTACTTTCAAAGATATTTCATTAAAAGATATATTGTTCATGCTGAACAGTTTTCCAATTCAACTATATGTGTAATGTGTTTGTATTATCATTTTTCATAAACTTTCTAATCGTATTTTATAAGTAACTTAACTGGCTGTGCTGCTTGAGAAAGTAATATTTTGTCCTCATGTCCGTGTAATAGATTAGATTCTCTTAAAATGGGGTAAGAATTGACATATTATGTTCTTTTTTTATTACAATGAATCACCCAAGTCCGCTACTGTGATCAAAACGTTGTCTATTGTTGAAATTTCATTTTAGCTCCAGTTCCGACTCCGATATAACCGAAATTGAAGATGATAAGCTAGTCAAAAAAGAACATGAGCATAAAAAAAAGAAAAAGAAACATAAACATCACAAACACAAAAAACATTCGTCAAAACATGAGAAGTAATCAAATTCTTAAATGTTCATTGTCACGATTGTATTTCTGAAATATTTCATGTATTAATGTTCATGTTTTTCTATAGAAAACACAAAAAGCATAAACGTCACAAAATCAGTGAAAATGAAATATCTGACGATGAACCTGAAACACGGCAACCTGTTGAAATTCCCGCCGAACCTAAAAAAACACCCGCTGTAAATGGTAATTCTGATTCGCCTAAGCAAGTCGTTATTAATTTGGACGAAAATAGCTCAGAATCTGATGTAGTACAAATTAAAGAAAAAGATTCTGACTGCGAGATCAATGTTGAAGTTCTAGAAGACGAAATGAATCTAGAAGACTTGATGAAACAAAAGGTTCGAGTAATCACCATTTGTATTTTATCAAAAATTGTAGGCACTTATTCTGCTTGATTTCATTTTTAGGCTTTGCTACAGGCTAGATTAGGCGTTTATGGTTCAGAGTCTGATGAAGATGGTAAAATTGTCACTATCAATTTACTAGATGAAAAAGAATCCGAAACGAAATTCATCAAAACAAGTAGTCGGTAAGTTAGTACATTTTTTTTTAAAACTTATATGTTCAAGCATTAGGTATTTCGATTTGGCGAAGGATTTAATACATTGCGACCATTTCTAATATATCAGGAGTGTCGATAAATCTGATAAACCGGATCCGAAACGACCCCGAAGTAAAGATCGTGATAAAAAAAGACCACCTTCCGAAGAGCGCAGATCAGCTAAAAAACTGAAAAGTTCTCCATCGCATGATGATAGAATTAAAGCAAAATCCGATAGAGATGATTCCAAAGCTAAAGAAGATTACCGTAAACGAGCATGCGATCCTCACCATCGAGACGACGCTCGCAAGAGAAGTCGAACCCGAGGTATTATTTATTTGCTGTTGTCATTCGTTTGTTCTTTCTGAAAATAGTTTTTTCTTTTATTCGATTTTGTGTCGTTTCTAGAATCATCGCGAGATCTTTACCGTAACCAAACGAAAGAATCAGATAACCGCTCCAAAGAAAAGGAACGTGATAAAGAGAACCGTCGTGATAGAGAACGTAGCAGGTCTCGAGAAAAGAGTAGAGATAGATATAAGGCGAAAATGGACGCTAGGTACGAAGATAAATACAAACGTTCTAACGATGAAAAAATTAAAGAAAATCGCAAACTTGGCCGCGGCGATGAGCGCTTAAGCCGAGACGATCTACGACGCGATATCGAACTGGATAAGTACAAAAGCAGGTATCGCAGTGATATGGATCGTGATCGGGATCGACGAAACCGGCCTTCAGACAGGTCACATTATAGAAGACGATCTCGCACACGTAGCAGAGATAGATCTCATAAAGATAAGACCGGTAAAGATATGTTCAAAGATAGCTTTTCCGAAGGACTAAAACATGAAATATCATCTTCTTCGGATGAAGAGTAAGTGAATTCTAATTATTCATCTTGTTTCTGTTCTTGGGCGTTAGATGCGCGGTTTAATTCCAAAACAATCGTATATTTGTATTTGGCCAGACGCCGTGCTACAAAAAAACAGGCAGCATTCTTCAATCGTGATAGAATTTTTGTGTCTTCTATTATCCGATCTAATTGAAAATTGCCATACCTTCTCAAAACACGAATTCATCGAATAAAATGTTCCCATTTTGATGAATTTTCTTGCATATATCTGTCTTACATGGTCGAGTGCACGGTTTAATTCCAAAACAAATTTCAGTATTCGTCTTTGGCCAGACACCGTGCTACAAGAATACAATTTTCATCAATTATGATTGACTGTTTGTTGATTCGACTGACCAATCTACTTGAAAATTGTCACATCTTTTTTCAGTGTGAATTTATTTCGTAAAATATTATGATTTTTTTCATTCAATAGTGTATCTGACTTACACTGTCGAATGCACGGTTTAATTCCAAAACAGAGTGTAATGCTCGTCTTTGGCCAGACACCGTGCTATAAAAAATGCATTTTTAAAGTTGAATTTTGACACTCGCTTCATTCAGTTGTCAATCTTAACAAAAAATTCGCCACACCACGTGTATCATGTGGATATATTTCTGTTTAAGAACATACTCCAAGTTTGATGCCGTTGAACAGAGTTGTTTGTGTGAAAGTTTAACAAAGAATACTTATTACGTTACAAATCGCAAAGACAAATATGTAATTTTAATTTTCCAACTTATCGATATGAATTGCTAACTTTTCTTCATTGGCTTTCACAGTCTAGCTGACATAAACATTGACATTGAAGAAGAAAACGAAGAAGAAATTATCAACAAACAAAGACGACAAAGAGAAGAATTATTAAAAGTATGGAAAACCTAGTCCTAGTCTACGTTATTGTTTTTACACCTCAATAATCACGTTTTTCTCAAACATTAGAAATTAGTCGGCAGCGATGCGACTAAAAAACCTACCCAAGCTGATGTATCGATTCCCGCCACAGTTACCTATAATGATGATAATTCTGCCGAAGAAACCGGCCAAAATGGTGATTTTAAGGACGATTCGGTTGCAATTTCAAAATCTAAACGAAAGTCGCGTTTCGATGTTGAACCCGAACAAGTGCCAAATAACGACAAAAAAGAAAATTCGTCGAAAAAGAAAACCGATGGATGCGATATGTTTGCTGAGACTGATACTTTTGGCACCAACGTCGATGTGAGTTTTTTTTATACTGAAAATCTTCCATACATCGTAATTATTTCAAACTGATTAAATAGTGAAATGAATTTATTGATATTGTAGCGCACTGATTTTCAACATATCACGAAGTAATATTACCACTAATTATGTGCCCTCTTTTCCTTAGATCTCCATTTTTTTCTTTATCAACGTATATTGAGAAAAGCACGAGTAAAGAATGTTTGGTTTTTAATGATTTGCAACTTTTATACTTCAATTTCGAAAATACCAATGTCTCGTTAGGTCGGTTTACAACGAAATTAATGTGTTCGAAATTCGGAACAGTTGGAAGATAATGTGGCTACTGAAAATCAGTCAAATGCATTGTGCACTTATGAAAATGAACACACTTAATTTAATTGTACTTTTTTATTACTTTTTATTCAGAGTCCAAGTGTAATATCAAAGAGTGGACTAGCTGCCGAAAATCCCGCTCTTACTGATAACTGGGATGATGCCGAAGGTTATTACAGAGTACGTATCGGAGAGACTATGGATAATCGATACGTAACTTATGGATATACTGGTCAAGGTGTATTTTCCAATGTAATCAGAGCTCGAGACACCGCTCGTGGTAATCAAGACGTCGCCATTAAGATTATTCGTAATAATGAAGTCATGTGAGTATTTAAATTACGACATTAATTCGACGACTCGATTAATTACGCTGTGTTTCACGAGTTCAAAGCGGGATACGAAGTGAAAAATTCTTTTTTTTTTTCTTTGAAAAACAAAAATATTATAAATGGTTACTCTTCTGTTTTTTTTTTTTTTTATACATAATGATTTTTTATTGGATTTTAATAAGATCATGTGCTGTTATTAAGATGGTCATCGGGCAAAGCAAGTTTATGGACCGGTGAGACGATCGCTCACTGGATACCAAAAATTGGTATTTTTAATACGCGCTGAAATTTAATTAGTGGTATGTATTGACCTGCGTATGTTTTATCATATATTTTTTTAACCATAATTTTCTTATTGTATACTTAATTTATATACGTACCTAAGCTATTTGATAATTGAACCGGATTGTATATGGTTTCCAGGTGTATATGGGTAGCTTACAAGTGGCAGGGTTTTGTTGCACGATGATTCACTGTCTACTTAATGCACAAGAGTCGTGTAAGCAATGAGTATTTTTCAATAAGAGTTTTCTTACGTCGTACTTTTGCTATATCATACCTTTCATAGTTGCACAATTCCTTGCAATTGAGCGCGAAAAATATCGCAAAATTTTGACAACAAAGAGCTAATGAAAGAGAGAGGGAAAATAAAAGATGAGCTAACACGAAGAATGATACAATATATGCGGGTCAATGCATTTAATCGCGTAGTCGAGTACTTTATTATTAATTTTTCGCCCCGTTTTTAAAGCGTTCATGCGCTTTTCCATCAGCTTGAATACTAAATTTTTTGAACGGACATTTAGGCACAAGACCGGATTAAAAGAGGCTGAAATGCTAAGGACGTTGAACGAAGCCGATCCCGATGATAAATTTCATTGTCTCAGATTATTTCGAAGTTTCTACCACAAGCAGCATTTGTGTCTTGTTTTTGAACCGCTCAGTATGAATTTAAGAGAAGTAAGAATTTAATCTTTATGATCGTTTCATAAGATCACGAACCGTTAATTGTGATTACGTGCTGTTTACTTTTTTAGGTATTAAAAAAGTACGGCAAAGATGTGGGTTTACATATGAAAGCAGTTAGATCATATAGTCAACAGTTATTCTTGGCTTTAAAGTTGCTGAAAAAGTGCAGCATCCTTCATGCCGATATTAAACCCGATAATATATTGGTAAGTAAATGAGATCTTGAGAAAATACATCTGTCATATCTTATCAGCAAAGTAACTTCACAATCTTGCGTCCTTTTGTTCATTTACAGGTTAATGAAAGTAAATTAGTTTTGAAACTGTGCGATTTCGGTTCAGCTAGCCATGTGAAAGAAAACGAAAAAACACCGTATTTAGTTAGTAGATTTTATCGAGCTCCTGAAGTTAGTAAGTACCGAAAAATTGAGAAAGCATTCACTCGTGTTTTCCAGCGATTTATTTCATTTAATGTTTCTTCGCTTAGTCTTAGGTATTCCGTATGATTTTGGCATTGACATGTGGTCCGCCGGTTGCACGGTTTACGAATTATACACTGGGAAAATTTTGTTCCCAGGAAAAACTAATAATCAAGTGGGTAGTAATTAACTGAATGTTTGAAAAACGATTGCATTATTAACTTTTATTTTATCATTTTTTTTTTTTTTTTTTTTTTTTTTGTTACAGATGTTAAAATTATTCATGGATCTGAAGGGTAAATTTCCGAATAAAGTTATCCGTAAAAGTGCCTACAGAGACCAACATTTCGATGCAAATTGTAACTATTTATACCATGAAGTTGATAAAGTTACGGAAAGGGTAAGTTCTGATGCATTTTACAAAACTCTTCGAACTCAGCGCAATACTGTTTGCTATAATTTTCAAATACGCGATTTCTACAGGAAAAAACGGTGGTCATGTCGACAATAAGTATAACTCGTGACTTACACGCTGAACTAGTCGGTAATCAAAGATTACCAGATGATCAAGCGAAAAAAGTGAATCAGCTGAAAGATTTACTGGAGAAAATATTAACACTAGATGCTTCGAAGCGTGTCGCCATTAATCAAGCGTTGATGCATCCGTTTATCGTGGAAAAAATATAATGTATTTTGATGTAAAATATTAATTTTTATCTTTTTTTTGGCATTGTGTAAATTATATTTTCGTATTTATGGTGATGTTTTTTGTTTCTGTTCATTATTAAGTTGTTATCGAAAGCATCAAGATCGTCCGAATGAAAGGAGGAAGCGATTTAGAATAGCGGTGCCAGGTACGTATGAACTCGATTGAAACAATCCATGTAAGGAAATACAGTAGAAAGATTTATTTGAACGAAAACAATTTGTTAACAACGAATTGATTAAATTAAATAAATATATAACTACTTACGAAATACAAGAAAGAGATGATATAATACAATTAGCAAAATACCCTTAAAAGTTCAGAAAAAATGCCTGTATTGCAATTAAATCTCGCCAGTACTCATAAACGCTTGTAAACAGACTGACAAAAAAAACCTATGGGGAAGCGAAGAAAAAAACATTGCAATGTGAATATAAACGTTTTTTTCCCTATAATGTGGTAAAGTTTATAGTAGAATGATCAAACGTCAATTGAATCGTACAAAGTGGTGC
Source organism: Ferrisia virgata (assembly GCA_900060175.1). Taxonomy (NCBI): domain Eukaryota; kingdom Metazoa; phylum Arthropoda; class Insecta; order Hemiptera; family Pseudococcidae; genus Ferrisia; species Ferrisia virgata. The sequence continues at coordinate 43,312 of FIZR01020614.1, read as the reverse complement.
AAAAGATATTCGAAAAATGAAGTAAAGAAAAAAAACAACTAAGGACAAATGATTAAAATGTAACTTTCTTTACCGTCTTGCTGACTTTTTTAGTCGATTTGAACGAATCGTTGGTATCTAGAAATGGATCTTCGCCAGCAATTAATGCTTTTAAATTATTCAAACGCTTTTCACGAGCTAATCCTTTTTGTGTAACAGCGTCGATTTCGCTTTCAATATCAGCAAGACGGGCTCTAGACTGTCTGGCTCGGGCTACTGCTGAACTTTCAATGGAGTCGTTGAGCGGAGGTTCTCTAATCGCTGTCCATTTAGTAAATTTATCGTCGTCAAATAAAGACGGCACTTTGACGGTTCGTTTTTTGAGGATTTCTTCTTCCAGTGAGTCTTGTAATTTACCATTAACGCCAACACTGTCCAGAATTTTTTCGGTCAGATTTAATCTGTAAGAGAGACTGAATTCGTTACACCGATCGGTGCAGAGACAATGAGGTTTATGAACTTGATTAGGTATGATTAATATCAAGTTTCACTGTTGGCAGAGACCGTCAAAATAATGTTTTTATCAATGATATATTCATTTTTTCAATGTGGTGTACGTTGTACGAAGTATTTACCTGTTCGTGAAGTAATCGAAGATGTCCATCTGTTCATGTTTTGAATTATGTACCTACCTTAAGTTTAACTAGCGTTCAAAAATTTAATTTGAAAATCGCTGGATTTACTGAGATAATTCTTATTTTAATTAGTTTGTTGGTTTTCCCTTGTGGGTTCTTCGTGAGTGATAAATAAAAATATTAGATTTATTATAAACTTAGTGCGAAAAAGTATCTCAATAATGGTAGCAAAGGACTTGAGTGAATTTTTATACTTTTTGTCACTTCTCTTACCGTATCCCTGGGGCCCAGTTGTATGAGTGAATAAGGTTATTTATGATACGCACAACAACATATACCTAGATTACCTACATGCTATACGTAAAGAAGAAACGAAAATGAGTTTCCAATGTTATGTTATTCCATTTTTTTAAAATAATTATTACTTGCGGAGTTACGACTTATTTCATTATTCAACGAATCAATGTCTTGTTATCTTCGTTCATCATTTATTTTCATGCATTAAAAGATGATCGTTTGCCTACGGCCTATTACAGAAAGGCATTCCTTTTTTTTTTTTTTTTTTTTTTTTTTTTTTTTTTTTTTTTAAAATTTTTTTAAAAAAAAAATTTTTTTTTTTTTTTTTTTTTTTTTTTTTTTTTTTTTTTTTGTTATGAAATGTTTATGAAGAAACAACTTTTTTCTGGCTAATAGATTTTGGAGCGATGAAATTATGTTCAATAAATTACAAATTTCAATTTCTAAAATATCTGAATTACTTTTTCTTTATCCTTACTTTACGAAATAAGCTGTAAAAATAAGCAAAATTTCTGTGTTTTTATTTGCGAATAAATGCAGTTGGTAACACTGTAACATCCGACCATTTCAGTTGAAGAAATTATTTTCAAATTATTATTTCTGTTGCAAGTTTTTAGTCGTGGAAATTACGTACTTGAACTATATATTTCGACGTTTTACTCAAATTAAATTGATGCAAAATGGTCAGTATAATCTACGTTGCTATAAGATGTTAACTATGCGATTGATTACTTATCTTAAAATTTAAAATTACGGTAAATCATGCGCCGTTTGATGTGTAAATTCGGTATAACTACATACATATGAGTATCATTTTGTCTCTGTATGAACTAGACGCCGAAACCGGTGAAATGAATAGAATACTATTGTTAGGAAAACAACAACGATAAGATTGATGTTTAGTGAAATAGAGTCACTGCATGCACGACAAATCAAAGAAAGGTAAAAAAAAAAAGTACTATCTTGCTATGTAAATTAGACAACACAAGCCAAAACCACATGAGAATGTAATACATTGTATTTATACTCAGAGTGCAAATCGAACATGTTTTTTAGTAATAACCAACCTTTTATGTTTTGGTAAACCATTTAAAATGCTAGTAGGCGGATTAAGTTCTTCTTCAACGGAAGCAGCTTTTGCCGCTCTCAGTACTTTCAATTTTTTCATCGACGTTACGATCTCATCTTCTAGGTCGTCTTCCAAAGAACGTGTTTCGCCATTTAGTCTACTACGACGTTCTGACAGCGATGATTCAAAGTCACTAGCTGCCGAAGAAAACGGAGACGGTCGTCGAGTGGACGTTGATGGGAAATCGTCGTCATCGCGGATTCTGCTAGTGAATGACGGAGTTGCGAAGGATGGCAAGGAACTGGTACCGGAGTATTTACGATCTAATTGGTCAACCATCGGTTTGTAGTATTTTTCACCGATGTTGTAATTACAGTCATAAACTCTAGTACGAGGACGACTCAGTAAGGTACGTTTTTCCGACATGGCTGTAAAATTGTGTGAAAAATCATGTTAGTGCATATATCGAAGTTGTCGTGATTTTACTGTGTACAGATTAGATCCCCCTTTTCAGGAATAAAACAGTGTATTGCGAATCATTCATGTTGAAGTGAGGTTGCGATTTCGCACAGTTCACACCGCTGGCACATCGTAAAATCTAAACATAATCGTGACACCGAATGACATTATGTTGACGTAATACCAATCGCAGTGTTGCCAAACTTTAAATTCATATCAACATTCCTTTCGTAAGTCAACCCCTACATATATTTAACCAATACTCGAAAATTATGGCACTATTTTTCATGAATAAGAAGTTGTCGAAAGTTATTATGTTTAAAAAGTCACTCGAAGGTCTCGCTACGTATAGGTACAGATGAGGTGAACTTTTGATGTGGAGCCAGATCAATAACACTCGTGCGAGAATAATGTTTCGAAAATTTTACAAATGATCGCGACTAATTCATCGGCAAATGCAAAGGTCATTAAAACACTAGTCACTTCAATGAAATTTGTAATGTTTGTTGTTGGATGTTCAAAATTGACAATCTTTATCAAGGTGATCTTATTGCGAGTAACACTAGAATCTCGTATTGATGAAGGTAACCAGCCATGTCATGACATACCTGTTTTAAATTTTCTTTCTATACTTCACGTACGATTGTTTTTCAATCTAGCGAACCGCAATGAAACAATAGTTACACGTACAAACTTATGAAAACTAATTAAAAAAGAAAACTATCTTCGCGATAACTTTACAAAATATCGTATACGTAAATCACAATATTATGACGTCGAGCTGCCATCGGAAAAAACGAAAAAGTCTTCCACTATTATCTTACACCGTTTTTAATATAAGTTCATCCCCACTTCGTTAGAAATTCTATTTCAGACCATTCAGCTTGCCCATCGCAATTCTAGATGCGGACCTGCGACCCACATACTTCGCCAGTGAGCGTTTTACGCGCTTCGAACGATCAAGATGCATCGCTTTGAGGCTTGTTCGCGCGCGAACGCAAATTTTATTCGCATTTCGAGGCGCCATAGGGTGTCTCTGAGATGAACGAAGATAATACCTTACCTTGACGGTCAAAGTTATGAGCACATTTACTTGAGTGGACTCGAATTTTTTGATTTTCCCTTTCCTTCTCTCTTACCCATTCTATGTTGAAACTTTTCTAACGTCTGCATCATATATGTCGTTAATATGTTTACACGTCCCGTCCGAATAATAACAAAAAAACGGCCGTACTATTTATAAACCTCGAACAAACAGTGTGTGTATATACATATATATATTGTACACACACATATGTATACCTATGTATTTAATAGTACTAACGACTTAAAATGTATCTCTATTTGACATGTTAAACGATCCGTTCAGTTCATCAACGCACCTTTTCATTACGGAATGAAGACTATTACATTTTTGAAGGGTGCTGTATGCTGTATGAAGGGGTGTAAGCGGTATAACCTTGAAATTTATACAAAATTTACGTTTCGGTGGTATGCGTGGAGGTCGTCGATCTTTGTCAACATACACTAATGACGCAATTCTGACGTAATTTTTTATGAATGAAAGTTTCAAATGTATTGGTAAAGTTGAAATTTTAGTTCGCCAATTTGAAATTTTCCTCGCATTTTCCTTGTTTGTTTTTTTCTCAGCTTGAATTTAAATTAATTCGATGTACAAATTTTGGAGAAAAATCAGCATTTTCTTACCCTAATTAAATTGGACTTTGTAGCGTACTTGAAAGACCTAATTGAAGTAATCATTTTCTTTTTATATGTTCCAGAAATGTAATTTATCGATAGCCTCCCCATCAATGAACCATGGATTTTTCTTGTTTGCCACCGTGTGATAGTTAATATCTAGCAAACAATTTAAAAATCACGAGTTATCGTTATTTTATCTGTCGGAAAATTGTTCCTTCTCGTCCTACACAAGTCGAAGTCAAGTTGTGTACTTATTAGTTTTTGTGTTGAAAGTGTTTCATGCATTATGGCTGCCACATATTCAGGAAAATATCACCGAGAATACTTGAAAATATATACTATAAAATAACGAGTGCATTAATTGTGTTCTTTCTTGTATTTATATTTATAAAGTTATAACTCATTATTTTATTCACATAATAGGTAATACCTAATACTACCCGAACTACGTAATTTCTGTGGGAAGAAAATTTGGAGCAAAGTTAATACTAGCGGATGCCTTTTTGAAATGAAAAAATGAAAAATACAGTGGAACGTCTTAGTAATTAAGAGCGAAATGCAAAATGGGCTGCTTACGAAGCAAAAAACTGAACCTACGCGGAACTGTAACACAGTACAATCGAACAGGCGAGATTGGATACTATCAAAGCTTTATTTACGACACTGTTCGAATTAATATATGATAACACAACACTGACAGAAAAATAGTTTTAGTTTAACCGGTAGTGGGAAAAATAATAGCCCGCTTAGTCAACTATACACCACTATTACCACATGAAATTATCTGATGAAAAATGAAAAACATCGAATCATCGTATTAGAGGGGACTTACGATACAAAGGTCCCTCTGTCGAATGCCAACGCTTGACGCAAAAATTTCACAAGTTCAAAGTTTTACGATGGCATTAAACAAAGAAGAGAAAAAATCTTAGCGACGTGGCGCGGAGGGGATTAGTCAGCGTAACAATTCATTTGTATTGATGCCGGCCACACAAGCGAGAGACGTAAGGTTACCGGCAAGTTGGCGATGATTTTGTCTGAGCGTATCGAGGGGCATTTATATTCCCTACGTCTCGAAACTGATCGTACGTAAGTATTCAATTCGCAAACAAACTATTATTTGGCAAATGGTTTAGAAATTTTTTTAATAAAAATCCACGCCTCGAAAGTCGATCGTGCTTTTTGGAATTCGATACCGTCGCGTTAGTTCACAAAACGTTGTCGCAGAAGTAGATACGTACTCGATTAATACCATCACGAGTGATATAAAATTTTTAATTAATCAACAAGTGAGTTGGCTGCTGGTTTTGCACGTGGTTGTGTTATTGTGGCGTTTGTGTGCTCTTATTATAATCTTGGTGACCGAGAACTTGCGATGCTAATTTGCTTTATCAATATTCTTCTTGCTTAGAAATGGATCCAGATGCACCTTGGATGGTGGATGATGACAGCAATGCTGCCCCTGCTGATGGCAGTACCGACATCGCTGCTGCCGGATCAGCAACAGAACAAGTTGAAGATTGGCTTGCTTCAAGCGTCACAGCCGGGCCACCAGTTCCTGATCCTTACGCCCATATAGTGAGTGTTTTTACACCGGAGTGCTTTTCAATTTCATTGTACAACTCTCAACTCAGCCCATCATGTACGGAATTAAAAGAGATGCTTTGAACTAAGTATTAGACTCCTACTTTGATGCCATGGTACCTAAAAAGTCTTGTGTCTAGTACTCTGATATGGGCACATGAAAAAGCTGATCATAATTGAGCTTATCCTCATTTTCTAGACGTTCATTTGATTTCATTATTTCAACAATGAAAATTATCGTCTTCATATCGCAATGCAAATACTTGTGTAAATGGATCAAAATTGTTCTACAAACGTGATTATTACTTTATTTCATTAGCAGTAAAAGTATTCGAGTAAACCCAATTTTGGACAAATTTTCATCGAATATGTGGAAATTAATTTTTATGAACTTATACCTACATAATTCACATCGAAGATCATTTCTAAAAGGATATTACACCTTTTATGCCCTTTTACTCCGCACACCAGTCACCAATGTTTATTCGCCATTATCAAATCCATATAACATCATTCATTGTCTTGTATTTCATTCTCCTGGTATTTTGATTGTTTGTTCGTTTGTAGTTAGAAACACCTTGTAAGAAGCGTGAATATATGCACTGGGCCAGAAGTAAACATCTGCAATACAAGTATTTGAACGAATACTCGGAGGTTTATTACGACGACTACATCGACTTCATGAATAAAAGGAGGCTGGGAGTAAAACGAGACGTACCCAAACCTCAAGAATGGGCCGAACGATCTCTAAGATTGTACGCGAAAGAACCACGACTATCTGCTAACGATGTTTCCTATTGGTTCACTACTAAGAATAACGTCAAACCCATGTACTCCATTTTCCATCCGGTTCACTCGAAGGAGTATTACGATAGACAATACAAAAGCATCTTGTGCTAGTGCAGTATAAAAGGTGGGATCATCTCGATATGATTTTCATCTTAAATCAATCCTTTGACAATATGAAACGATAATTTGTTTGAATCGTTTACTACTAAGTATTTATTTATTTATTCGTGCGGTGCTTTACAGCTGATCATGAAAGAAAACATCGAAAAAGTCATCCCCATTCGTTGATGTGTTTAGAATTTTTCGTCGTGATTTACTAGGCGACGTTATTATCATCATTTCAGCAACATATTCGTGTTAATGTTTGTTTGTGCCTAATCCTAGACATCCTAATAAAGAGCTGTTTTGATGATATTCTTTTTTCATTTCTTCTTTACGAGTTGCTGTTCCTTCAAAATCAACGTTATGTAACTTATCATACTTACATGAACGTTTTTGCCTACATTATTACCTGTAATTCGACCTTCGTATATTTTGAAGAAAAACTATTCAGTATGAAATTTGACGACAAAACCAATAAGTATCCGAACTTGATTGCTATCAGTTTTCATTAATTGGCATGATTAAGCTGGCACATTTGACCCGTATTAACGGGAAGTAGGACAGTTGCCATTTGTAATGGTTGCCAAGTGTAATCTATTATTATATGAATTCCTAAACACTTCATACTTAAGGTAATCATGGTCCATGAAACGGCGTTAGCACGTTGCCTGTTCTTTGTTTTTTCTCGCTAGGATTTATGGAATATCCTTATTGTATCCTTGGTTAACATTGGAGAAAAATTAGTGTTTTTATCGAATGACGGAAGATGATGAATTTAAAGTTGAAAACTAAAAGTACCTATCCAATTAATCGGTAGTCGAAAATACTTTTATCGTATTAAGATGATAAAATCTATCGAGGGTAAATAAGTAACTGACGGAAATCACGAAGGAATGTATTCGCGACTCAATCGGTTTTATAATTCAAAAAGCGTACCAATACATCAGATCAAATATCTCTTTGATTTAGGCTAAAAAATGATTTACTCCTCTCTATACCAACCAGTGGTAACTAGACATTCAAAATTGGATAGTGGACGTGTAGTTTGTTTGGCGAAATGAAAATATATGGAAGAGGTGACCTTGAAAGACAATTTGGTTATTTCATAAATTCAACGGTTAATGATTTCCAACTTTGAATCCATTTGGTAAAGTTCTGAACAAATTTTAACTTTTACGATCCTTTCAGATGGACGTGCTATTTTGCAAGTGTAAATTTCATCATCATGTTATAAAGTTCGACAAAATAGAACTAGCGGACTTGAAGTGCACTGATCAAAACGAAAACGGAAAAAAGGAACTATGCAGTCTAATTTACATTTCCTGAATTCGCTCTTAATTTTGAATGATCCCTATCATCCCGTCATTGAAACGTTGAAGAGATTCAGAAAGAGAAACCGTGAATATTTCATTTGATTTGTTCAAACCATTGATGAAAACCTCGGCAGATGCGTATACTTTGCGCAGTTCACTTCAGGAATGGCCTTCAAACAAAGAATGCTTCGTTGAAATGTTGAAATTTTCAAAGTTGTACAATATGAAATCTAACGAAATTCATCAACTCTATACTTCTACTTTATGAATCTTTGTATAATCGCTGTGAAGAGTTGTTGTTAAACATGTTAAATTTCGTAAAGGCAACGTTACACTTATAGCATAAGCATCGTTTGTTTACTTGTAGGGGTTTTTCGATGATTAATCTTTAAAAACTAATTTGATTATAATGTTAAGATTTCCACCTTGGTGATTTAATCTGGCAAGTATTACGAAAGAGAACTTCTCACCCTAACGATTAAATATTGCTCATTCAAGTATGTCCCGATAGTCGAAGTCTGGTGAACGTGATATCAAACATGGAATGACTTACTGTTCAAGGTGAAAATCATTGATTTAAACTGAAGATTACCGCTCCACGTTCATCAACAGAAACAATTCAATTCTCTTGATCTTTCGTTGCAAACATTTGATACATCTGCCATCTCACGATCAATATTTTTCGTACGAGCAATTAATTTCATATCAAAATTAAAAATAACCGTAGAAAAAAAAAGAATCGTTTTTATTGCATATTTCCTAAAATTGAATAATTATTACAAAACGTAATAATTCAAGACGATAACATGGTACGTAGGTTATAATTTAACGTTTTTATTAAATTATAATTACATATTTAGAAATGTACAAATCAGGCTTTTCTCCTCAATATTATCAAACTGAACCCTATCAACATTGTAAATAAAATGCCGAGCTATAATCACAAAAAAAAAAGAAAAAAAATTCAACGCGAAATAACTAACATAGATTTTCATTCATCTTATAAATTTAAATTATTTAAGCAGCTTGTTTGGCGAGTGTTTCTGCTTTAGCGACGACTTCCTCAATAGGACCAACCATATAAAATGCTACTTCAGGGAGGTGATCGTATTCACCGTGTAAGATTTTTTGGAATCCCTGTAATTAAAATTAGAAATTCGATAACGAATACATGCATTACAAAAACCTGTAGCATTAATTAGAATAACGACAACTTACTTTGATGGTTTCTTCTAATGGAACCAGTTTACCAGCGTGACCGGTGAAAACTTCGGCTACTTGGAAAGGTTGAGACAGGAACCTTTGAATTTTTCTAGCACGAGCGACGGTTAATTTATCCTCTTCGGATAATTCATCCATACCCAAAATGGCGATAATATCTTGTAACGATTTGTAATCCTGAAAAAGCATCAAGATTAGTAATTAAAACTGTCACATGAATATTAGCAATGAATGGAGGAATAGATGAAAAGATTTAGTACTTGTAAGATTTTCTGCACTCCACGAGCGGTGTTGTAGTGTTCAGCTCCGATAATGTTAGGATCCATGATACGAGACGTTGAATCGAGAGGATCGACAGCTGGATAAATACCTAATTCGGCGATAGCTCTGGACAACACGGTGGTAGCGTCCAAGTGAGCGAAAGTTGTGGCTGGGGCTGGATCAGTTAAATCATCAGCCGGTACGTAGATAGCCTAGTAATCAAATACACGTGTGATAGGAATTCGTACAGATCACATGACGAGAAAATGACGAATGCTTTTCTTCAACTTACTTGTACCGAAGTGATGGAACCCTTTTTGGTGGTAGTAATACGCTCCTGCATAGAACCCATGTCAGTAGCCAAGGTAGGTTGGTAACCTACAGCAGATGGAATACGACCTAATAAAGCAGATACCTCGGAACCGGCTTGAGTAAATCTGAAAATGTTATCGATGAACAACAATACATCTTGACCTTCCTGGTCACGGAAATATTCGGCAACAGTTAATCCGGTTAAAGCTACACGAGCTCTGGCGCCGGGTGGTTCATTCATTTGACCGTATACTAGGGCTACCTATAAACGAACGTCATCGGTTACAATCAGTTCTATCACATTGCTGGCTCATCAATATTGAAAATCTTACTTTTGAGGTCTTATCTTTCAAAGAGATTACTCCAGATTCAATCATTTCATGGTACAGATCGTTTCCTTCACGAGTACGTTCTCCTACTCCAGCGAATACAGAATAACCACCGTGGGCTTTAGCTACGTTGTTGATCAGTTCCATAATTAATACAGTTTTACCGACTCCGGCACCGCCGAATAAACCTTTAAACAAATAACGATTCAAATGAAAATACGTTTACAGGAGATAACCTCAATCGTAACAACATAACGCGTACCAATTTTTCCTCCTTTAGCGTACGGAGCTAGCAGATCTACGACCTTGATACCAGTAACCAAAATTTCTTGTTCAACACTCATCTCGACGAATTCAGGAGCGTCAGCATGAATCGGAGCGTATTTATCAGTAGGAATGGGACCTCTTTCATCGATAGGTTCTCCTATTTGGTAAAAATGAGTTTTTAAAATAAATAGTTCTCATTACGTAACACTTCCGACAATACCTACCAATAACGTTGATAATTCTGCCCAAAGTTTCAGCACCAACGGGAATACGAATAGGGTAACCGGTGTCAGAAACGGCTTGACCACGGATCAGACCTTCGGTACCGTCCATGGCAATGGTTCGAACAGTGTTTTCACCTGTACCATGAAAAACACATTACTATCATCATGTGACATTACATGTGTACGAAGAACTTAATTTACGAACCCAAATGTTGAGCAACTTCAAGAACCAGTCTGGGAGATCTGTTTTGCACTTCGAGGGCATTAAGAATGGGTGGTAATTCACTATCGAATTGGACATCTACTACGGCACCAATTACAGCGACAACTTTGCCACTAGGAGCTTTACCCGACGATGGTTTTGCTTGAGCAGCAGCAAGAGCTAAAAAAATGAATTACATTTGCGTTCAATGTTTGCCGAATATGAACTATTATGACCTTCAAGATAAGCTGAATGAGAAGTCATGTTAAAAACCAGAGTTCACTAGTCAACAATAAATGGAAAGAATGATACAAAATGAGCTGACAAATTAAAGGATAATATTTCCAAGCACAGACTTTGAGAAGTAATACGGGTGCGGACAAAAAACAGTGATAGAGATTAGCGGGTCATACCTCATATGTAAAGAAAGTACTTACAATTAACGGATGATGTGGTGACAGCTTTTGCGAATTCATGTTGGATAAATTGGGGAGCTAAAGCGGGTTTTACCGCTTTTAAAACTCCATTTGCGGCTTTTGAAAAAACACTCAACATTTTGCTTATGGCCGATAAATTACAGGTCACCTAGGACACAACTTTTAATCTAAACTTCGATTAAAAAGTTACGGTCTTGGCAATTTAGCGGTGTAAACGTTACAACAAGAAATTGTGAGAACGTCCTTGATGAATGGTGATTCTCAATTCTACCCCTCGCCACACCTAGGGCTTAACGATGGTCAAGAATGATACCTCAAGTTCAATATTTTCACTCTGTTCAATACAGTGTTAATCTTTTTTAAAGAAGAAAATTTCTAGTTTTTCATAAACCTTAACTTGAGCTTGAAAAAAAAAACGCTTTATCGTCGTTTACAGTTTTAGAAACTTGAAAAATCACATAAAAAAAATGAAAAATAAAATTACACTACATCCTTCTTTCAAGTTCGAACGTAGTATGAAACAATTACTTAAAAAATGTTAGAATTCTCAGATAGTTTTTTATGGCTTAAAACGGCAACAGTTCTAAATGAAAACAACTTAAGAAAACAAAAAAGCGAGAATCCAAAAAGCCGGATTTTCTTCAAAATCATAATCGTTTTGAAAAATTGGAAGAATATCTATAAATATGAATTAATTGTTGACTAATTATTGATTTATTAATTGATCCAAATGTTAATCAGTATTTGAAGTTAGCTAGTAATCATACTTTATAGATTTACCGCAGTATCAGTTTCAATTCGAATCAACTATGGACGATCAAATAAGCAAAGATATACCGGAACATGATATAAAATTGAACGCCGATAGCGAACTTCGTTTTGAAGTTGAAAACAAAAATGAAACTGTCTATCTAGAGGTATGTAATGAAACTATGAATCTATATTGTTTCTTTTTAGGTGTTTTTGAGATTCATAACATTGGATATTTATAGCTGAAATCTGGCATTGCTGAAATTTTTGGAACGGAACTAGTGAAAGGGAAAATCTATACTTTTTCGACTGGAGCCAAAATAGCGGTATTTACATGGCAAGGATGTGAATTGATAATACGTACAAAAAAAGATACTAGTTATATAGCCAAAGAAACACCGATGGTAATGAGTAATGTCACTGTTGGCAAAGTACGATACCGACGTGTTTTAATCTGGATTCGTTTTTTTTTTTAGATGTTCTATTTGAATTGTCATTGTTGTTTGGAGCAGCTGAGGCAAAAGGCTGAGCAAGATGATACTAAGGGACCGATTACCATGATCGTGGGTCCAACGGATGTTGGAAAATCTACTTTATCTAAAATTCTGTTGAATTACGCGGTCCGAATGGGCGGTCTTTCTAGAAGACCAATATTTGTAGATTTAGACGTGGGCCAAGGACATATATCCATTCCTGGAACAATCGGTTCGTATATCTATCATCTTGATAAAAACTGCTCTATCAAATATTCCGGTAGTTTGGAGAATAATGTCATTTTGCGTATCATTTAGGAGCTATGATAGTTGAACGACCAGCTTCAGTATATGATGGGTTTCCGCAAATGGCTCCTTTAGTTTATCATTATGGACAAACTAGTCTACAGAGTAATCCTGTTTTGTTTAATACCATTGTATCACAAATGGCTGAATTAGTTCATCAAAGAATGGAATCAAATAAAAAAGGTACCAAAATAACCAACAAATGTTCGTTTTATTTTTCTTGTTTCTTTAATCGTTTCTATTACATATGCAGTAAAATCATCTGGCGTGATCATCAACACACTTGGCTGGGTAAAGGGCAAAGGATACCAACATTTAACGCATATTGCTCAGGCATTCGAAGTCAGCATAATTTTGGTGTTAGATCAAGAAAGGTTATACAATGAATTAGTTCGAGATATGCCTTCATTCGTTAAAGTAACGTTACTTCCTAAGAGTGGTGGGGTAAGTGATTTTACGAAAAGAATTTTTCAACTCACGTCAGCAAAACTCTGGTATTGTAAACGGTTAATGGATACATATCTTGAACTTTAGGTGGTAGAAAGAAGTCAATCTACGAGATCTGAAGCCCGAAATTGTCGAATACGAGAGTATTTTTACGGTACTCCCCAATGTCAACTTCATCCTCATTCATTCGATGTTAAATTTTCCGATGTTAAAATATACAGAATTGGTGCTCCATCTTTGCCAGATTCTTGTATGCCTTTAGGAATGAAAACCGATGACTATTTAACTAAATTGGTTGCCGTTCAACCTGGTACGACTTTAGAATGAAAAATAATTAATTTTTTGACGCGGAATTTGAAATGTATATAATTATTTTCAGGGCCGACTATTTTGCATCATATTCTTTCTGTTAGCCACGCTATTTCTCCGGATGAAGATGTTATTAAAAGCAATATCGCTGGTTTCATCTGCGTGTATGTGAAATTGACTTGAAAGTTATATGAAATTCAGTTTTTAAATCATTTAAATATATTTTTTTTTTGTTTCAGAACAAATGTTGATACTGAGAGGCAAATGTTGACAGTGTTATCTCCTCAGCCTAAACCTCTTCCTGACGCTTGTTTAATTTTATCTGATGTTACATTTATGGATAATCGATGATTTTCTATTTATCTTTATTTCAATGTACATTATTTTAAAAAGCAATTTGCTATTCTTTGCAGTTGATTGTATTAAACATTTTTAGTATAAAAACATATTCGAGTATCATGCGCGTTGTTCAAAATAACATTCGTACTGGTCAAACTAGTAATGAATGGTAAAAGGACAATAGCAAAGGGTATCATTAATTTGACTATTTTACCAATTTGATTATTCTGGGCTCAATATATATTCTAAAAATCTGTATGCCTGCAACTTTTGAAATTTAAGATTGAAAATTAAAATTAAAATTTGAGTTTTTTTTGTCAACATTATTTTGTTACCTATTTGGTTTGGTTTAGTTCCGATTCAAACCCATCTACTTTTTTTATTGACTTTCGAGGCTTCCATATTGTACTGTTCTAATAACGAAAGAACGAAACATCTGTCGACTACTTGTCGAAATGTCAATATGGCGAACATTTCTGTGACACAACAGGAAGAATAAAGAATAGACCCTCGTTTAAGGGTAATGGAGAAAAAATAGTGTTTTGATAATATAAAAAATTAATCCTGCGTTTTATGTGTTTAGAAAACTGGAGATATATTTAGAATAACAGTACTTATTTCGGTGCAATGGACGTTCAATGTTTGTAATTGTATTTACTTTTGTTCTCGCTTACCTATACGGTTGAATTTTTGGATCGAACATTCCTGCGATGGAAAGTATCAAAGTGATTAATTAACTGTACACGTCTGCTAGCTGAATTAATGACAATTGTCGAGATGTATTAACGAAAATGTGTTTCAAATGATTCAAATATTCTTGTTTTTGAGTGGATAAATCATACTGAAATGGAAGAAAAAGAAACAAAAATTATTTATCACGTAGATGATGAAGAAACTCCTTACTTGGTCAAGTTGGCCATTTCACCCGAGAAAGTAACGTTAGCAGATTTCAAAAATGTATTTAATCGGCCCAATTATAAATTCTTTTTTAAATCTATGGACGATGATTTTGGGTAAGTTTTATTATTATTTTTGTGACTTCGAAATTAGGAAGAAAGAAATTACCCATCAGAATCAATAGCATCCTTTTTTGAATTTTTGTTTTCTTCCATTTATTCATTTAAGAAATATTTGCCAAAATTTTCATTCAATTGGTTTTTAGAAAACTTAATATTTTTGTTAGTTGAATAAATGATTGTTTGCTCATATAATTACAGAGTGGTGAAAGAAGAAATCATTGATGATGACGCCCATCTACCTTGTTTCAATGGAAGAGTAGTTTCATGGGTACGATATTTAATGTTAGTATTAGTGTTTCTAACTGTTTTTACAACAATCACGTACGTTTTCAGCTTGTTTCGGCGGAAGGTAGCAATGTGTCAGACGGTGGAGCATCTCAATGTGCTGATAATGTTACACAGAAGATGCCAGATCACGGGTGAGTTGATTTTGAGATTCCTTTTAGAGTTTTATGTTCGGAAGTCATTACGAAAAAATATTTTGGTGCTGATTTCGTGCGAAATTTTCGGTTTTATAGCTCTCATCGTCCCAATTCTGACGATTTCATCAATACCGAGACTGAATCTTTAGCTAGCTCAAAACCAGGTATTATAATTTCCCACCTATTTAATTGATAATTCGTCGTATTCTGATGAGTTTTGTTCAACTTTGTAGCTCTCCACCATATACCAAAAGATCGCCTGCGCCCTCTCACAGATAGATATGAAAAGCATCATAAATACAATGGTATTTTTACGTAATGATCGTTAACTGATCTTTTTTTGATTTACTTCCTATGAATTACTGATGTGTTATTTTTTCACTACAGGCTTAGGTGTAAATGGGCATTCGAAGCATAGAAATATGCCATTAGGATACGATACATCATCGATGATGAGTTCAGAATTGGAAACTACTAGTTTCTTAGAGTCTGATGACGATGCTTCTAGTCGTATTACCACAACAACCGGAAGGGCAACGAACTTGCACTTGAGTGAGTATTTTCGTGTGAAAATTATCCAGAAATTTTACGAATTTATTCGATACTAATCCGATCTTAATTCTGAAATAGTGGATAGTCATGGTAGACGAAGAGCTCCTCGAAGAAGACGTCACAGGCAAGCTACAGCCATGTCAAGAACGTCTTCATTCTCCTCGATTACCGATTCCAGTATGTCTTTAAATATAATTACGGTCACTTTAAATATGGATACAGTGAATTTTCTCGGTATATCGATTGTTGGCCAAAGTAATAACGGCGGTGACGGTGGCATTTATGTTGGCTCCATTATGAAAGGGTAAATACTGCAGCATTGTTTGATTTAACGAATTATTTACTCGCATATTTTGTGTGGGAAATAATAACTCATTATGCAATCTTATGATATATTTATGGTTAAACAGTGGAGCTGTAGCTTTGGATGGACGTATCGAACCGGGAGATATGATTTTGCAAGTTAATGATATTAATTTTGAGAATATGTCAAATGATGAAGCTGTTCGCGTTTTAAGAGAAGTCGTCCAGAAACCTGGGTAAGTATTATGCCTTTTGGTTCGCTGGAAAATTTCATTTGTTGATGCGATTCAGCTAATCAGAAATAATTCAATTTAGTGCCATTAAACTTGTCGTGGCGAAATGTTGGGATCCAAATCCGAAAGGTTATTTTACTATTCCACGTACTGAACCAGTCAGACCGATAGATCCTGGTGCTTGGGTTGCTCATACTGCAGCCATGAGAGGAGAAACGTATCCACTAAGACCACCCTCCGTATCGACTCTAACTTCGACTAGCTCTTCGTTAATTTCCAGCATGGCTGAAACTGAAAGTAATCAATAAATATACTTCCCTTTCGCTCTCGATAAATTCAAGTTCAAAAAATTAATCGATATTATGTGCTATTTAGTCGCTGCTGACTCTGTAGATAGTATTCCACTCTCAATCAACAGCGACATGTCCATTATCGTTAGGGCGATGGCTAAACCTAATTCCGGACTGGAAGTTAGAGATAGATTATGGCTCAAAATTACTATACCTAATGCATTCATCGGTAAGTTGATACTTCATCAAGTTGGGGAGCGATTTCATTTATCTAATCGGTCTTTTGGTGAATTATTGATGTTTTTCAGGCGCTGATGTCGTCGATTGGTTAGAAACTCACGTGGAAGGCTTTTCAGATAGACGAGAAGCTCGCAGATATGCCTCGCAAATGCTCAAAGCTGGTTATATTCGACACTGTGTCAACAAGAACAGCTTCTCTGAACAATGTTATTATATTTTCGGCGATTTCTTATCAGCTGGTGAGTAGAAGACTAAAAATTGAGAAGTAGACTTGGCCAAACATAATCTTCCTTCTTAGCGTTAGTTGTGTGAAAGCAGGTTTGTGTACGATAATATTAAAGCAGAGAAATATCAAAGTGAATAACTTGTTCCAATTGTTTTATAATTTTAAACTTCGAGACATAATTATACATGATTACTTTGTAGATGTATACGTAAGAAAGGACAAGAAAAAAACATGAGAAATATAACAAACCAAAATTAAAAAAATGAAAAATAAATGACCAATAAATAATATTCTAAATTTAACGTCAATATAGTATATGACTTAGATCATTTTTTGTATTATTTTGGAACTTCTTTAGATAGAAAATTACCAGTTTCAGGAATTCGGCCATATTCATCGATTCCTTTTTAAATATTGAAACACTGAACTATAATTATAATCTTCAAGCATTGATTATTTATTCACAAAATTTCTTTTCGCAGGAATGACGCGTCTGAAATTGGATGAACCCGAACGCGATAGTCTTCCACATCCAGGTACTGGTTGGGATATGCCATATTCAGGTACTTACTTACCTCATTCTTCGCCAATGCCATTTAATTACACAAACGAAACCACCTGCTACTCATTAACCAGAGATGGTAGCGGATCAGGTATATTCACTCATTCATCTCGTCTTATTTTTTAGAAAACTTATGTAAATAGATTTTATACTTTAAACTTATATAAATTTCATTTCCAGGTGGTAGTCGTTCAGGTTCTGATATAATTGTACCAATAACTAAAACTGCACCTAGCGGAGCCAGTAGCAGCGCAGCTAGCGGAGTACACAATGTTGCTTTGACTGCAGCGATGAAAAACAACGAGCAAAATGGCGGTGGCGTTGGTAAAAGAAACGCAGCCATTGAATCTAGCGGCTCCGAAACTTCATCGAATCCTGCTTACTCTCAGGATCTTTCAACTAGTCAACAGTCTTTTAAAATGGCTATGGGAAATCCATGTGAGTTTTTCGTAGACGTGATGTAAATAAAAGGTCGCCGATGTTGAAATACGTTTCGACAATTGTATTTTTCTTCGATGATTTGTGTGCCATAAGAACCCTAAAGTTTTTTTTACGCTAAATTTTTTGTGTGTATGTGTGAGTAGAGCGTGTATATTATATTAATTTATTATCTTATTATTTCCTGTTATAACGTCCAACGTAAATAAATACTTACCCTAAATGATTGTTGTGTGATTGCAGAAGGAACGACAATATTGATTAGTTCATTTTATTCTATCGCTTATGATTAACCATTCTTGTAACCTTTTATGATTCAGTTGTATTAGATGGTTTCTAAGTACATTGTATGATAGTTATGATTTTTTATTATCCTTTTAAAAAACAGTATCGATCAAATTACATATATTTTTCCAAAAGAGTAGAATTTTTGAAAAAATGAGACGAAATGACACTGGTTTTCTTAGGCAAAAAAAAAATGAATTCGTATTCGCACGTAAAATGGTTTATTTTTCACATCTTTCATTTTCATTATAACTTGACCCAATGTATTAATGTTAGGTGATTGGTGAACCGTTCAAAATTGTGTAATGTTGAAAGTCGTTTCAGTTTAGCAATATTTTGTGTTATATAATGTATTACAATTCGTATTAACTAATATCGATCAGTGTATAAAACTATTTATATTATCATTCATTTTTATTTTCTTATTGTTTGTTGTTTCTTTGTTCGTTCATATATGTTTTTATATCTGAAGTAAATTTTGCGTAGTATCTTATACAAGTACGATCATAATTTATACGATTCTTTTTTAGTTTTATACTCGAAAATGTATGTATACCTCTGTAATATACTTTTAACGTTGTTTACTCTAATATATGCATGTATTGCAGTAACTAAATACACATTTCATAAATGTATGATCTTTGTAAAGCATGATAATTATGCTGGATCGATCTCACCGATGAATTCTTCATAATTATTTAAAATCTTTTAAACACGTGGACTTTCCACAACGTAAGTAAGTGCTGATTATAATTGGATAACTTCTAACTATTTTATTAAAAAAAAAAAATAAAACCCTGTATTAGAACAAACCCGATTTTTAAAAATGTATTCTATTCATATTTTTTTCAATTTTTTGTGGTGGTGGCCCCCTCTACAGCTCTCAAAAAAATAAAATACTCAGTTGGTAATTTGATATTTATCGAACAAAAAAACTGGTTTTCAGCCTTTTATTTGATGTCTAATAACCTAACCATATCACAACTTTTCCTTACTTCAAATACTTATTTCTCAAATAACTGATGTAAAAGAATTGAAAAATGTATGTTTCAACTCCAGTTCAAGGGCTTTTTTGTGCCCGATTAGAAAATTACGCATTTTATTTATTTTTACGTGAAATCTGAATATTTATTTGGAGATCGTGCGACTAAAACGTGCGAAGAAAAATTGAATGAAATAATTAAAACTGACTTCATTTAAAAAAATAAAAACAAAAAAAAAGGTAATTTGGTTCGTCGTAGAAATTTTGTATTGGTTTTGAATGCATACAGCCGACCTTCAATCTCTTTGTCATCGTCGAATAAAAATCGACGATGAAAAACGATTGGATCGATTTTTTCTATCTTGGGATAAATTATCAAAAAACTTCGTTAATACTTTAATAACAAAAGATTACTTCTTGATGGAAATGACATACGAATGCTGCTAACGTATCCGTAGTGTTCATTCTTAAAATGGCGAAAAAAAAGAATTATTTTATTAACATGACTGGAAAGAGAAATTGAATTAGTATTAGGAAATGATGCTTCAGAAGAGATTCGTTTTTTGAGCAAATGTTTTCTCCTTCGATAGTTGTTTTTTAATTTTTTTTTCTTATTTTACGTCCAAACTTTCGGACCTATACAATGACGTTTTTGAATTAAAAAAAATTTTGATGCAAAGCGTCCAATCATCCAATGTAGTAATTTATTTAAATTATAAAAAAAGAAGGCAAATGATGGATCGATACTCAAATATTGATATTTTTTCCTCGGATATTTTAATGAATCGATTTCAAATGATAACAGCACTTTTGATCCATAGGATCGATATTATTTTTCAAGCATCGACATCCCTGGTGCGATTGATGATAATATAAGATAAGACAGAGGTACGCGTATAACAAAAGGACCAATCAAGGGCTCAGATTTTACCAGATGCAATACTACAGATGCAGATTCTGTACATGCAGTAACACTAACGTTTGCGTCATTTTTCACTTCACTTTTCTTTTTCTGGTTTCACTTGTTGATCTTTAAAATTCAGGGCTGTAAGTATCCAGGCTTCCAGGCAGGCAGTTAGGCGCATTACAATTTACGATACTATTTGTGCAACTGTATTCATTTTTTGTAGGAAACTAAAATTTGTATTGAAGTAGCAGTTTCTATTTCTTCCGAAGGAAAAAAATTAATCGAGTATTAAAAACAATAACTGTTTAAATCCGTACAATGATAATATATTTTCCACCATTTACTCACCATAACAACAATAACCCAGCTAGCCCACACTGCGTTTTACCTTCTTTGCTGAAAAAACCTGATTAAAATTCACAGTATTAATTTTAATATTTATTTGAAGACTATAACTAGGTAGCTGTAAAAGACATAAAATATGAATTGGAGTTTGATTAATTAAAACGAAGTAATATATATATCGTTCTTGAGGGTAGTTACAGAATGCAGATCAATAACCCCATCATTCGTCCCTCATATTTTTCCATCAGAACGAGTGCAACAAAATGTAGAAAATTCAGACGAACTTTATTCTAAAAATTATATTTTTTAAAATATGTAATTTATTTGTTACAAATATAATACAATAAAATATATAATTATTAAATAACGAAGGTCTGGGCATCCCACGGAGGCCTGTCCCACACGAATATCACAGCATTTTTCTCTTACATAACAAAATAAAGAAAAAGGAAAATAAAAAAAAAAATCACTTTAAAAAAGTATTCATACATACATATGCGTGTGTCATTAATATTATAGATATAAAGGTAGTAAACAACTAAAATTACATTCTAAAAATTAACTTCTTACACGTTTCAAAATGCATTTCCTCATTTCGATAACGTGCGTCGACTACAAAACAGAAAATTGTTGCAACACCGATTTATTTACAAAATTCTAAATAAAACAAAACGAAACGAAGAAAAACCGTGAAAACATCGTTCACGTATTTTTTCCAAACTATATTTATTATCAATATTTTTTGTTTTTCAAAATTCAACGAGTGGCCGAAACATTACGAAATAAAAATATAATCGAATACAACGAACGGTACATATTTAAAATTCCATGGGTCAGGCCTTCTTATCATCAACAATATTGCAAAAAAAAAAAATCATATCGTTTCTTACGTAATTAAAAATTTCATATACACAAATTTCTCCAATAACGACGTATACATTTACAAGAACATATCGCGAAAAAAAAATCATAATCGTAATTATAATAAATAAAATAATCATCGTAAAAATACAATAATATTGTAAATTTATCGTACAAAAGCGAAACACAACAAGATTAGCTAACGTAAAACAAAAAAAAAAAAATAAATAAATAAAAGTAAAGAGTAAGTCTTCTTTTTTTTCTCGAATCTTTCATCATCGAACGTTTAAAAAAAATACTCGCAGATTTTACACACACGAAGGACGAAAATAGTAAGAAACTGTGTTGTTTGTAAATAGCTACAGTTTCGAACGAAATAACGAAAATTCATATATTCTTCAACTTTTAATCTCACCTTCGCTTATGATCTTTTCCATCCGCATCGACGGCTATAAATATTAATCTTTGTAAGAATGTTTTAACATTAGAAATAAAAAGATATGTACAGGGCAATTGAGTGTGCATTTTCTCTCGCTCAAAAAGAAAGTACAACAACATCGTAATTCAATCACACCACGCCATACTTGCTCGCCCGACGAAATTTACGAATTTTCCGACGACCAGAAAAACAGTAATCACAAAGTATTACCCACGTCCTCGATGACGTTTGGATCGTTTAAAAAAAGAAACACCAATTCACCGACAGTCAGAAGTGAAGTTAATCACACCACCGCTACTCTAATATAATAAAAATGTATAGGTGTATTGTTGAACCGCAATACAGCGTGCTTCGTTAGAACAGAAATTACGCGTAATCTGGACATAACTTGTATTACTACGTTTATCAACCGTATAAATCCGAACAACTACCGCAATTTTTTTCTTTTTCAACCGGAAAAGTAGAAAATAAAACGTAAAAATAATAAAATAAAACCAACCCGCTAAACACTGTTCGAAATGATAAAAAAAAGACAAAAAATTACGGTCACATCGGCGTGAACACTGCAACGAAACGATTCCATTTACCGGCAGAAAAAAACTTGAGATGATTACATTATGTGATTGTTGAGTAGCAGTAATCCTTTCGAAGATTATTTGTTTGTTCGTCTCACCGCTTTCTTGATTTTTCTAACCGGTGCGCCTCCCGAGGACAATGTGTTGGCAGGTTGAGCAGTAGCACTGTTATTTGAAAAGATATTTCCAATAGTAAAACTTCTACTCTGCGATAGCGCGTTTATTTTTCGTATTTTCAACTGAAGCAAAACACTTACGTAAACGATGTTATCGAATTAGCAGCGCCGCCGGAAGTGAAATTGAACGACGGAGGTACAGTAAGATTGAAATTATGAGTCGGGGCTGCTGCATTGGTCGATCCACCGCCGAATACAAACGGAGAAGCGGACGTGTTCGAATTATTCATACGATTCTGGTCCTTGAAAAAGAAAATGAGAAATGAAATTAATACTTCAATTAACGAACATTGAAATTGATGCAAGCAGCGCAACATTTCTTAGTTAGCACGAAAAATTCGAACATCAATCAATGTAAATGCGACCTTCCATCAGCATTTCGAAAAAACATAAATTGTCATATTGCTCGGTCAAGTACAACAGTTCTCACAAAAATGCCGTCAAAATTGGCTACACTGCACATTCCGTCACACGCGATAGTTCTTATCGGCGATTAAATGTGAACTTAAAATAATACCATGACAGTTCAAAGTCGCAAGTACGTAAAACTACTTACTTGATTATCGTTAACATTTGAGGTAAAACTGGAAAAACTATTCATCGCGGGCGCCGCCATTTGATTACTAGGAGTAAAAGTGAATCCACCCGCTTTCTTGATAGTCGCGTCACCACCAAATACGGCAGTACCGAATGCAGTATTTCCTTGCGGCTTTAGCAACGAATCTTGCGTCGAAGAAGTCTTAATTACAGACGAGAACGGCGTCGTGTTGGAATTATCGGCAGGTTGAGACACGGCCGGAGTCGAGCCGAAATTAAAGGTCGTTCCTGATCCAGTGATGGCAGCGGTTGAGCCAAATGTCGTTGCGTTTACATTCGATGGTACTCCAAAAGCACCTTGTCCAAATTTTGGAGCAGAAGGCATGATCGAGTTGTCTAACTTTGGTGGACCATTGAAAGCGAACCCACCACCACTGTTCGTTAGACTACTGCTTTGTTGCTGCAGCGAAGTATTTGCGCTCGATGCCGAGGATGGACTGGCACCAAACCGAAACGGCGTGTTGGCCGACGTAGTACCAGAGTTACCACCGAAATTCAAGGATGGTGTTGTAACGGCTGTAGCTGCCATAGCGGAAGTACCGCTGTTTCCTTTACCGAGCGCAGTATCGGTAGAATCACTACCGACATTATTAAAATGACTGAATATTGAATTGGTTGCTACCGATGGAGCAGACGATGGCAAATTAGAGCTGCCGCCGAACACATTGGCGTTCGTATTATTGCTGATAATCGGAAATGCAGATCCACCGACACTAGCGACACTTTTGTTACCATCGGCCGCACTAGTCTGGTCTACTTTATCCTTTTTAGTCATCACTATAGAATTTCCAAACATAAGCGGTTGATTACTACTGTTGGCGCTTGTCTCCACACCAGTGGCGCCACCAAAGGGATTATTACTGATCGCACCAACACTCATAGACGAGCTACTATTACCGAACGATGAAGATAGTCCTAAGGTTTCGCTCGATTTTGAATTACTCAACGGCGAAGACGCTGATGATGAAAAACCAGCAGCCGGAGCCGCGAATAAATTATTTGTTTGAGGCGCAATAGTAGACGTGCCTGACGATCCGCTGTTATTCGTCAACGAAGACGGTAACTTGAATTCGTTGCTGGTATTACTGGTGTTGAGTAAACCACCGTTCGTTGATCCGAACGTACTAGCAGAACTGTTGCTCGAAAATGGCGTTACGCCGTCTTTGGCCGCCAAGAACGAAGTCGGTAACGGGAATCCACCAGTTGTGGGTTTCTTCTTCATTGGACTATTCATACCAGGCGACGTGATGTCATTGAAGATGCCGCTGGATGATTGAGAATCTTCACCATTTTCTCTGATAACTGACGCTGCAACAGTTCCGGAAGCACCTCTCAGCAAAAAGCCACTTTTAGGCGAATTCGTAGTTGCACCGGGCGCAGAACTATCAACGGCGGTGGCGACGGCTGTGGCGGGGGAGCTACCGCTAAGAGTACCGCCGAAAGGAGAGGAAGAATCTGTACCAAATTTCAAAAACGGATTCACTGTTTTTTTGTTATTCGTCGAACTATCACCGATATTACCATCACTGAAACTTCCACTTTCGCCGATTTTCTGACTCGACGTAGGAGTTTTATCAGTGGTTACTTTACTCGTATCACTACCAGCAAAAGCGGTGGTTATCGATGACCCGAACGACATCGCAGGACCATCGGGCTTCTTCATAACTCCTACAGAATAATTTGCCGTAGTGTTCGTTTCGGCATTTGAAGCAGTTGTCGCAGTGTTGATTCCAAACGAGAACTGTGCTGTGGTATTCAAACCAGAAGAAGCAGCAGTGGTACCGGTTGCAGTACTTTTATTACCAAAACTGAACATCAATCCAGTAGCGGGTTTGGTACTATCAATCGAAGTTGGCGTTGATCCCAATTTTGTTGACTCCAAACTTGTCAATCCAGTAGCCGTGCTTGCGGGTATACCAAACATAAACGACGGTTTAGAAGTTGCAGCAGTCTTATCTTGTTCGGCGTTGACCGCTGATGACTTATTAGGGGCACCACAGCTTGCGCATTTCGCTTCCGTCTTCTTATTCGGGGTCCAACAATCGTCGCATGTCCACTGACCACCCGCTGACGAAACCTTTTTCCAATCTTTCCATGGATCGTTTGGTTGCTGCGACTGATCTGCAGTATAAGACGATGACACGAGATTTTCATTTTTTACAGAATTATCTACCTTTACAATTGAAATTGGATCTTTCGCGCAATTATCCTTCGCATTAATAGTGGTACCAAAACCTTGATGATCGCCACCAGATTTAGACTTACTACCATCTACATCGTTGTAAGTACCAAAAGTGGTAAGTGTGTTGCTTGCGTTAATATTTTTACTTGAGATGCCACCGAATAAAGCATTGGATTTATCCTTAGAGCTGGCCGCTAAAGAAGGCGAAGTTTCAACACGCGATGAAGAATATTTATCGTTAGATCTGTCATATAATGATGAATCTTGTATATCATCTTTCTTCGTTTCGCTCAGCTCTGGTCGCGGACTCGCACAGACCTTACATCGGTCTTCGCAAGTATCCAAAAGGCATTTTCTACACGTCCATCTTGCACCGCCAAGTTTACCAGTCGATGAAGAAAAATTAGGAGCGGTGGAGAAATATTTACTGGACGTAGTGTTGTTAATTACATTCGATTTACTCGAAGGCTGTAGCAGTTTTTGATTTGTCACAGATTTCGATGATAGCATTTTCTCGTTATCGGAAAAGTTACTACCGCTACGTGATTGAGACGACGACGTAGGTGATGAAATAAAACCACCGGTTCGTTTTGCCATTGGTTGCAAAAGCGTACGTTGTTCGCCACCAGAAAGATTTGGGGCAGTAGCGTTGTTATTGTTTGAATTACCCATAGTAGCACTGTTAGACGAGGACTTGAACTTATCACTGTTCACTTCAGTTTCGCTTGCCGCTTCGTCGAAATTCTCCAAAGTCAACGGTTTCGAAAATGTAAACGTTTCGGTGATTTCGTATTTTGGTAAATTGGCTAAGTTTAATATTGCATTTGAGCCGGTTTTTGATGCAGATGACATGGACGACATCACTGTTGCCGGTCTGTCATCATATTTACTTGTTTCTTTACGTTTAGCGATTCGCAAGATGTCGTCTTTGTTCCTCGTATCACTAAAAACAAAAGAAAAGTAAAGTTCACATACGATGCACAAATAACACATTTTCGACATGTGTAAAACGAGTAAAGAAGTCAGAAATTGAACAAAAAATTTCACGTTTTCTAAAAATTTAATTTTTGAAGCTTTCGAAAACAAAAAACGAAGATTGACCATCGTTTCCTATCCTGTCTGTAATCAAAGCACTATTGCAAAAACTAGAAAAATGTTCAATGTTAAATCAACACCAATGAACTTCCGACTATACTTCCTAATCAAGGTACTTAAAGAACAAAAGTTCAGTTACGTTTAAATTCTTTTATCACACGTAGGAAATAACAATAATACCGAACTTTGGTTCTCAACAGTATTTAAAAAACGAATCACATTTTTTCAAAACAAAAAATCTATTAGTTTCTAGTAATTAAACTAGAACCCCTGGAAACTCATCTTTGGAGTTTCATTCCTAACCACATATAATTTCATAAAATTCATCAAAAACTTCTGAATAATTTTGAGCTTTTTCACCCTAGTCAGTCATAATTGAAAAATACCATATCAAATAACGATTAACTTACTCGCTAAAAACGGTATAATCTAAATCGGCTGAATCGGAAGATGAATCTAGATCCGCAACAACAGAAGTTGACGGTTCGGGTACGTTTGAAATAGCTTGCCGAGCGTTTAAAATAGAATCTTGCATTTTCTCTTGTCTTTTGATACGTAACAAGTCTGTGGTACTAGGTGTCATCTGTGTTAGTGATGGTAATTTTCTTTTAATTCCCCTCGGAGTAAACGTCGTATCATCTTCGCAGTTACTGGACGATTCATTCATAGGGATGCGTTTAGCATCTTTAATCTACGGCAATAAATAATTGTTTTCAATATACAAACGTTATGAAGTAAGAAAACGTAAAACTTACTGGAGAGCAATATCTTTCCAAAGTATCCAATATTCTACGGGCTGCAGCCGACATTGTTTCCTGATCATTGGCGTCGCCTTTGTGAGGACTAGGAACCGGTTGTATAGTTATCTGATTCTTAGGAGAAAATACATTCAAACTTGAAGTGGATTCTACTCTCAATTTGGCACCAGATTGACTACTATAGGGTAGAAGAGCCGAAGCTCCTCCGTACATGGTACGAGCGGAGTAAAATGGTGACAAACAGCTTCTGTTTTTGCTTTCACAAACACTTAACGACAGCTGTGAAAAATCGCCAAGGGGCGCGTTAAAAGCGTTCAAAGTTATATTTTCTAGATAAGTGAATGATTTTTTTACTCGTTTATTTGAAGCTGAAAATACTTCGGCGTTAAACGAAGGTCTACGTTTACTCATTATTGTCGATGTCTCGTTCATCGACTTATTCACATCATATGTCGTTACAGAAGACATATCTGAAAAAATACAATATATAGTTCCATGCTTTTTCAAAAACTCTTGAAAAATAATTTCAATATAATACCTCTATAATGCACTCCAGGTACAGTAATATTATGCCTTTGAGTACTACTACATGAGGGTAACGGTGAAGAAATATTACTGGGCGTACTACTGTCGAGATAGTCAGATACGTTTCCTACACAATTACAATATTATCAGTACAACTCCAGCAGTTGAAAGATCTTGAAAAGCAATGAACGAAATATACACATACCAGTAGGTGAAGGTGAATTCTTGACGCAGTAATTCACAGCTGGCGTTGATGCCACTAAACATTTACTTTTAAAACTAGGACCAGCAACATTCAAGTCATTGACAGGTTCTGTGATATTGCAGACCTCTTTTGTTGCTAAAAATTATTAAACACAACAAAAACATTTGAAAATGAACTTAAATTTCCAAAGAGTACGTCATTGTTTACCTGATTTAATAGGGTAATTATGTGGTTCTGCATTATGACGTAACTTTATACGTTTAGGATTTGGAGAAATGGTTTCATCGTCAGTCAATGAAGTATTTGGTAAATCTTCCTGATTAAAATCTTCAACATTTTCGTAACTATTCGATCGCCAACCAATAAGACCAGTAACACGATTTGCTATCTTCTTTACGAAAGACTAGAAAATATGAAACACGACGTTAGACTGATATGACTACAAATTGTATACAACATACACCAAATAAAGAATCACACGAAGATTATTTATCACAAGTAAACATAACGTTGGTGACACGGTACCATTTCAGTATCTGCGAGACGCACTAAGAATTCCCTTCATGCTTCAAGGCCCAACAAGATCGTGATAAACAAAGATAAAACCTGGACGGTGATTACGCGAAAACTTTTATTTATTAATCGACTTTGATCGTCACTTGGCAAAACAATTTGATATTATGAGAAACTGTCATTTTCAACCGTTAGAAAAGTAAATGTAACAAGCATGCCGAAACGAGGCAATGAGTAATGCACTGACATTAGTTGACACAAAACATACATTCCGTTCGACCAGAGTGATTGTATTCGCAATGAGATATAATTTGGTTTTTGATTAGTAATTTATACAAAATCGTTTATAAATGATAAAAAGAATGGTGAACAAAAAAAGAATCTCTCTTGGAGGTCTTAAGAATGAGTAGTCATTATTTCGCGCCTATTTAAATGAAAACAAACAACTTACATTTGATGCATCATACGGCTTGAACGATGAGGAATTTTTTGAATTCCCATCTTTATCCAAAGCCATTATAATTATAAATAACTTATAACCTTAATTAGAAAATCACACCATTTCTTCATAAATCGAAATTTTAACGCGACACTACCACAACGTAAGAATATGAACGGCAATGGCGGTACTAAGGATCTAAGCGTAAAGACTGGATGATGCATTGATGAACCTCAATTGGAATCCACGCCATTTACCAAACTAATAAATCGACAAAACAACAAAAATATTTAATTTTTTTTTTAATTTTATTTTATTTGAATTTTCAAATATTGCATTTGCAACAGTAGACTAGTTCATGGCGAGATATTTAATTTAATTTTTCGTATGGGTGTTGGTTGAATTTTGCATAGACAGTCTATAAATTTAGGAAAGTTTTGGTGAATATTTACTTTTTCTGATAAACCATGATAATTTGATATAATTTTTCAGAAAAATACCTAAAGTAAAATTGATTTTTTGAAGAATATGTTAGTTGAATGTTTAATTTCGAAATGTCAATGTAAAGAGGGAACCCCAATTAACAAAACAAAATGTGTTTCATATTCATTTGTTATTATTTATTATAGAAAAATGTATTTGAAAATGAAGTATTTTGGTGTCAGAGATGAGTAGCTAAAAACACGTATATTCCAGGAATGAAGCCGAAATATGGGCTTAGAGCTTCATTTATGAAAATTAGACACCACTTTAACCATCACTTTAAGCTGTTTACGGCCGGCAACCGTTGAAACCAGCCCATTTAGGAGAGTTTTAAATCTTTGTTTAAATTCCATTTCAATGGTAATCATGTAAAATTTGTGATTTTCTTCTTCTGGAATGAAGCTAAAAATTAGACACTTCAACTGTTATTTTTAGCTATTTACGGCCAAAAATCATTAAAACCGGTTCATTTGGAAGGTATTTGCATTTTGCAGTCTTTAAACCCTATAAAAAACAAAATAGAAGATCATCACCCAAAAACTTGGCAAACACATAAAATACATCAAGTTATTATAATAGCGTCTAATTTTCATAAATGAAGCTCTCAGCCCTTATTTCGGTTTCATTCCTGAAATACACGCGTTTTTAAGTACTCACTTCTGACACTAAAACACCTCATTTTCACGTAAATTTTTCAATAATAAATCATTATCACATAAGAGTGAAACTCACTTTGTTTTCTAAATTGATTTTTCCTCTACACGTTGACATATCAAAATTAACCATTTAAACAACACTTTTATTTTTAAAATCAATTTTACTTTGAATATTTCTCTGAAAAAATTTATGAAATCATCATGGTTCATCAGAAACAAAAGCAAACATCACATATGCGAACGGGTCTATATAAGAACTAAGAAATAGGAAAAATCGAAGATGAGGCTTAACTAACTGAATGAGGTAGCATGAATAATTTACAAATACGAAATTTCCCATTATGGTTTCAGACTTTTATTTGATTTTAAATAAAATTCTTAAATTATTATCAATATCAAGTACAGTTATTGTTTTTATAAATTCGTAATTCATAAAAAATGTGAGATTTTTTTCAAACTTGCGCAAGCTGAAATTAGGGTGGGTGCATATTTTGAAGCGAATTGTTCACATGGAGTCTATCACAGGTTTTTGAATAAAATCAAAGAAATCAGTTTAAATATTGAACGCTTATTTACAATGACTCCTCAAAGGGCACTATTAAAATTTATGAAGATATACTAGCTTTTAGAACAAGTAAAAATGTATAATAATACTGATGAACACTGAATTTGAACGATTTGCTTCAGTTATTTCGTAACAATTCAGAAAATGAAGTTGGATAAATTGTATAAGACGCCTAATTCTCCATTCTGCTGAAATTTCTTAATAATCGTTACCAATTATTTTGACTCAACTAACACTCGTAAAAATAAATCATGACACTACATACAAATTAACTAAAAACTAAAAAAAATTATCAAACATTTTCCATTTATTGTGATAAAAAATACGAAAATTTTGAATATAAAATACATATCAAGACGTATTGACTGGTAATCACTCTTGAGTTTAAAGATGCAACCTTTAGTTTACTTACTCAAATCCGATGCTAATGTAGACGACGAAGTTGTTGTCTTATTATCATCTTTTTTACAAGAATAATCAGTGTACTGATATTTAACACTGAATGCAACAAAGACCAACATATCCAACACCATTAGGCCGGCAAATAGCAAAAATCCGTAAATCTATTTAAGAAATTTAAAATAACAATGAAAAGAAAACATTTCCATCATAAAGAAACAATCAACTTCGTGCGTATATACTATTATGAAAGAGGTGTTATTTTTACTTGACTTTTAAAGATTTCAATTTCTGAAATAATAACAACGATTAAATTTCCGAACGCGGTAGTTAAAAGCCATGCAGATGACACCACTGATTTCATGCTCTCGGGTGCCTATATCGAAAAAGTAAAAAAAAAAAAAAACCAAATGTAACAATTGCAATCACGTTAATCAGCCTAGGGGTAATTTCATCAAAATTTTCCCTTTACTTGAGTGAATGAAAATTCCAGGCCGGTTATCGAGAATAAGACTTCGGCAATTGTAATTACAACAATTTGTGGTAACTGCCATAGCATGTGAACTGTATTAGGAGGAGCTACATTCACTATACTTCCTAACTGTTAACAAAAACACAAAAATCTATAAATCATCGAGTATATTGGACATTGTCATTTCATTCCAACATTACCTATATGTACTTTTATAGCTCACCACTTTATTTTGAATACGTTTCAGCAACAAAACGTCAATTTCTGCCGGATTTATTGAAACATTTTCCAGCACCGCAATCTCATTTGCCAGCACATTGTACCTATATTTACGAGAAATTAAGTAATCGCGTGCTATTTAAAATGAACCTATTGATACTAAGCATTTACTGATGTGATACTTACGTTCCAGGTTCTATATCAATATTTCCGGAATACATTTTAGGGCTGATAATAAAACTATTTTTAATACTCCCCGAAGTGACAGTCGAGAAAGTTAATGAAATCGGAGAAGATTCAGCAGTGTCATAGAATACTCTGAAATTTAGGGAATACTTCGACGTACATATGATGATATCAAATAAGTTATAACGAACGACTCATCGGATAAATCCTTCTTTGCGTCAATATCATCATTTCAACAGAAGGAATTCGATGGAACTCGATTAAGGTCCATCTGACGGCCCCGTGAAAACCCTTCTTAATACTTTACTTAGTATGCACCTTATTTTAGCTACACCATCTTCATCTTTCTTTAAATCATCAAAATCGTCGGGCACATAAAGAGCTAATTCTCGATTTGACTTTTCATTTATAAAATACGATTTCGCCTGGATGAAAATATTTTTACAATAAATTTCGAAATATACAACGTAATGCACAAGTTAAATCCATTTCTGCACAAACTTTTTCCTCTTGAATTGTAATCTGAATCTCAGAAGGGTTTGAAATACACGGTTGGCTGGCAGATATCGTCGTAATGATTCGTTTCGATTCATCAACTGGAAGATGCAAAAATTCCGCTACTGACAGCGGCTCTAAACGGCTCACATTATCAATGGATGGGTTTAGATGTACTACGCAATTTAACGAATTGAACAAACGAACTTGTCCTTCTCCTGCTGACGGTACTACTGCGTAGGATTGCTGAAAAAAAGAAATAAAAACCAACAGTAAATCACAACATTCCTGATATAACTGAATAAACACATAGATATTGTAATTATACAATTACTTCAACATAATATTCTAAATAGGCAGACATGGCGAAGGATCCAGCCGCAATAAAACCACCTAAAGCGAGTTTTTGCAAAGGTCTTTTAATTCCGATTCGTGCCAACAACGGATAAATGCAAAATTCAAAAATTGGGATTAATAGCAATACGAGAAGCGGATTTATAACATGCATTTGATCTGGTTTTATGTTAAATCCGAATACTCTGCCGTCCATACCGGTCGCTTGAAATGTCCATCGAGAACCCTATTAATATATGAAAATTCAAAATAAATTCGGACGTGGTAAGTCTCGGTAGATAGGTAGGTAGGTAGGTAGGCAGGTAGGCTAAGTACCACCACAAACCTGTTGATCCCCCAAAGCCCAAAAAAAAGGTACTGGTATAAATAGGAACAAAACTTTCAACACAGCTTTAATATCGCTGATTTGTTGAACGCTAAAACTGTTATCAGCATATTCCAACCAATGATCTTTTTTTTCAGTTTGGCTTCCATGGAAAAACTTGTTCTTCAACGCGGACTGAAACACAAAATATCGAATTATTATGCTTTGCATCAGCACAACATTTACTACCATCATCTATGCAATATCTTACCATAATACATTTGAAAAATATCGTAATAATATTCTCTTTCGGTTTTTTAATAACATACAGCTTCTTTCCGCAAACAAAAATAACTAAAAGTAGATATAATTACGGTGAAAGAATTATAGGTACTTCCAAACGTTATAAAATATTGTAGTGCTTGGGTACATGAATTATATCTGCTTCATCATTACCTACGGTAATAATCATTAGAACCGCAGGAGTACCGAATGCTAACGGAAAGCAAGTCTGTTGACCAAAACATTTCACATTTTTTCTCAATATAGGCGTAAAGAATGTGGATAACAACGCTCCACCGTTAATACAAAAATAAAAAACGGAAAAAAATCGCCGCAAATGTTTGCTCTGATCTGGTATCACAAATTGATCACCTCCGAATGAAGATACACACGGTTTAATTCCACCAGCTCCGATTGCAATTAGTAATAAACCCAAAAAACTTAATTCTCTGTAATAAATATAAAACATCGACATCGGTATACCAGATGAGTTAAATTCATAAGTACCTACCTACCCAAACAAACGATCGAGAATAATCGATACTGTTACAATTTTGAAATAATAAATTTAATAGATACTTTTTATACTTATGTAATTCATAAATACACTGATAATATGGACCCTCACTTGTATGGAATGTTCTGAAAAGCAGTAGACGCAAAACATAATATAACAGTCCCAACAGAGTAAGCGATAGATAAGTAGAATATGGTGCTGAAAAAAGCTCAAAAGTTGTAAAACCATTATGATAATTAAAAAAATATGTATGTATGATCATAAACATCTTTTACTTGAACTTTCCCCAAAATGAATCGGCAATAATTGCTCCAAATAGAGGACACAAATAACACAGCATGCCAAACGCATGATAAAAAATGGTGGCTTGATTTTCATTGTAACGTAACGTTCTTATCAAATACAAACTCAACACAGCTAAAACAAATTAAAAAATTAATTTACCCACCGAACATAGAACAGTTTTATAAATAGGTACAAAAATAACAGGTGAATTGTATAAATGTATGTTGACGATCATTTCTTATCAGTTCAATAAGTTTGAAAAGATAACAATGACTAATCTTTTTCAGCTACTTTTCTACCAAAAAGTTTCACGTCAGTGAAGCTGATTCTTGATCTGTTATTGAAAAAAAATCGTATAAGTAAGTACCTTTCATTCCATAGTAGGAAAATCGTTCGCAGAATTCGGTACATAGGATTAAGAACGTAGACTTCGGATACGGTAAAGGCTATAATAAAACAAAACAAACGCCATTATTAATAAGTAAGCCAGATTTTAGGACAGTTTTACAATAAAGTTGTTTGAAGTCAAAAGAAAATTAATCCATGACTTCTTGTGATGGAAATAATGGGTACGAGAATACCAGTTAGTTCAAAAATGATATCCCAGCTTCTATATGCACTTTTGATTCTATGTACAGAAGCTGGAGTACTTATAATGTAATAATCAAACGTGTTGGCATTTAAACAAAGTAAGCCAATTTTCATGGAGAACTCAATACATTACGCATCACAATTCTTGTATCACCTGTTTACCTACTTAATCATCATCAAATATTTAAAATGGAAATTGAAATTTAGCCAATAAAGATAATAAAAACACGTGTGAAAGCGTTAACAATCGTCTAATCCATCCGCATGTTCAGGATTACGTAAGATTTAAGAACGTATAAAATAAAAAATGAATTTATTATTACAGCTTGAGTATACTTGATACATAGCTGTAATAAAGCATACAAAACAATATTTTGATTTGATGAATAAGTTCTTTCATATACTTAAGCTATGCTTATCATGAAAAGCACCGACTCTGGATACAGTAAGAACAATAAAACAACCAATAAAATACTATTTATACATATTAGTATTGGTATAAGAACTAAAAACAACATTTTCTATCTAATTAATTTATCAAATGTTTTTTGATGAACTATTCATAATCACTGCGATCATCTTCCTTTACTGTACAGCGTTCTGTTTTACGGATTGAACTCAGCTCTGCATTACTTACAGAATTTAAGAAAAGGAAATCGATGATAAAAAAAAATGAACCCATCTATGCATCCAAAATGTTCATCGAATTTTTAGATGAGAATATTTCATAGTGAATGTGCTAGAATTCATTTAAGTTTTCAATATCAAAATCAAGTTGAAGTAGTATACTTTTATGCAAATACAATTTATTATTCATTATGGCTGAAATTACCAAATGTTATTACGATAAAATAAATTTTCTTCAATGCCTAACCGCAGTTCTTACTCATTATTAACTGAACGTCATCGACACTAAAACGCATGCAATATTTCAATTTAAAGAAAAAAATAAGTTACAGCATTCTTTTCAATTACCTACCCAACTATCAACTACATAACCATAAGATATCCTATATTTAGTATCTTGACTTGCAAATTGCTAATTTGCCCATTCGATTAATAACTTATAAAGTTCAGAGGATAAATCAACGACAACTCACTTTCTTTAGATTTTCAGCAGTCATTTTTGTTTGAATTTTCCGTCAATTATTCTTGCTAGAAGTTCGCACATTTAATGATAATAACACGACAAATAAAGCAAATACATTACATATGTCCGTTTCTTCGATTAAAACGAAAATAAAGTGCGATAGGACAGCGAAGAGTTTTTTATTCTGATAATTCTATAGACAATGATAAGGGAGCCATTAATGGCATTCCTTGTTAAAATTATAACTGAATTAGGTATAAGCTGCTTTGTAAATAAATTTAAGCTGTAGAATTAAGATTAAGTCAATCAGCACACTTCAGCATAAGAGGGCAAATTCTGTGTAAAATGGAAAAGGAACAAATTATACGAAAAGTGAAATAATAACTCCTATGTTCGCATTATATAGGAAGTTCAGTTCGTCAGCTGTACCAAGATCACATATCGAGATCAATTAATTAATTTTATCCCACATAACTTTGATCGTAGAATTTACGTGTCTCATTTCGCTCAAACTTCTTCTTATAAAACATTTTGAGCATCAAAATTTATGAATTTTCAATCACCGTTACGTGCAGACAAGAATAACTACGTAACTCTGTTCAGCGGATGATTGCAGTTTAAATCAAATGTAGTTTAATGTTAATCGAGTGAACGTGATCGTTTCGAAAAATGAAATGTAGGTAATTATGTAATTATATCAATGGACTTCGACATCTTTATTTTAACCAAAAAATCACTTGATGATATTTCTGTTTTTACAGATTTTCTATAACAACATGATACATGTCAACACGTGGTAATCGTACCTTAAATAGCCTACAGTATTAGGGTACAACATAGACAACTCGCTTTCTGAGATATTTTATGAGCAAAACCGAAATTTCAATTACAGTGCAATTTACACGGGCACTAAAAAAGAATACCTACAAATAAATGTATTCAAAATTCGAAGTACTGGGCAATTAACTTTTCACTTCATATTTTGATATAAAATGACAAATCCACAAAATGAAGTAAGCTCAAGAAATACTGTTATTTCAACAAGTTTTTTCTTATCGCTGTCTATAATCTCATTTGTCATTATGCTGTAATATTATAGGCGAAAGAAAAGTTCGTTCAATTTCAAATCAGTATGGACTTTATCAAAGTTGAACTATATTTTACCCATCATTGATCTGTATCTAATTATCGTGCCAACATACAGTGATTAACATTGATATTCTACTTTACTATCTGAGCTTTCAATCAGTAAAAAACGATATTTCTGTTTTTACAGATTTTCTATGGTAACATGACACATGTCAACACATGATAACCATACCTTAAATAGCCTACAATATTAGCGAACAACAACATCGACAACTTGCTTTTTGACATTGATATCGTCAAGTTATCACCGTAACGTATGAAAATTTATACCACAAAACGTAGATCATCAAAATGGAAAGGATCAGTACGTACCAGTAAATCGGTATTCCGTTATAATTTTAACCTAAATCAAATTGACAGCATAATATCAAGCTATGTACAAACGAAGAGGTACGTAATAATGACTATACCTAATCTATTCGTGGGAATTAAAGTTTGGTAAATCTTTCTACCTTATTATATCGTAGAAATCCATTTTGATGATATACAGACGTTTACACTCTTATTAAAACACACATTAATTTACTTAAATAAATCATCAACTTTCAATTTTAATTCATAATAGAAAAAAATATGTATCAAAACCATAATAATAAAATAGGTACCTATTTACTAGGCACTATTCTGAATTTGAAATTCATGCAGTATGGACCGGTATAATCGTAAAAATTGCTATCTGATTATCATTTTTTTTGTTTTGTTTTTTTTTCCACAAATAATCAACGCATTGGTATTTTAATTTTGCACTCCAGCACAATCAGCAGCCCAGAAAATGAGAAAAATTTATAAACCTGAAATCGGAATTTAAAACAACAATGTAAAAAGTTGAGTCATTTGTTACATCAGTAATGTATTACGTCTATAGAATAGTTTAATAATCTCGTATTTACTCGAATTTCGAAGATTTCAGTTTCCGACAAATAGTAGTCATGTTCACGATAATACGATTTGTATACTTTCAACTGCCAACATTGAAAATGTAACGAAAATAATTGTGTTATTACTTTTAGCGAACGGGAAAATTTTAGCAGTCAATGAAATGCTTCAAGCTTACTCAAGTAAAAGAAGATGGAAGGCCAGTGTAATCAATAATAAGATCTTGGCAGCTGTAATTGCAATAATTTGAGCTAAGTACCGCACTTTATGGACTGGATAAGTAAACTGCATGCAATCACTTCAACATAATATTCCAAATAGGCAGATATGACGAAGGATCTAGCACCAACGAAATAACTTAAAATAAGTTTTCGCTACAGATCAACTGAATTTCAATATTATTCCGACAGTAAAAAGTTACAAAAACACCGAAAGCATAGAAAAACTGCGTATTTGATACCTTACAACACGACGACTATGCTCAGTTTTTTCCAACGAATACCACCTTGTTATAATTTCTTTTCATTACCCCATTAGAATCTTTTTTATAACCAAACAGCTCGAAGTTCCGCATGTATTTCGTTGTACACATTACTTCTTCGAGTTTATCAAAATATTAATACAGAGTGAAAGTCTTGAATTAATGGTTTAGAAAAATCTTGTAGGTTCCTTTCATTTTGCAGAAGAACAATTGTTCGTAAAATTCGCTGCATAGGATTATGAATATGAACTTTGACGGGTATGGTAAGGCTTGAAATGAAACAAACAAGAAGCATTATTATTAAAATCGTACAATAAAAATCGTTTTGAAACCGACGACTCGATTGATAGAAAAAAATTGATACGATATTAAATCAAAACTAATATATTTTCCTCATCATAATAGTAAAAAGGTGTGTAAATAAAAGCATTAACAACACTAATGGTTTAATCCATACGTTTGTTTAGGATTAAAAGATTTACAAAAGTTACGATTAATAAGATACTTATCATAACGTATAGGTATATATAGATAAATAAATAGTACAGTAAAACAAAAAAATATATATTAAAAATTTTTTGAACCAGTAATTTGATGAAATCGAAATCTTTACCATAATTTACATTTCTTGACTGGATTCATTCGTGAATTGGAAGGACACTTCCACACCTTGGAGAATTCTTCCAAGTTCGCCAACGATCCCAGAACACGAAAACGATTAGGACTATGTTCATCACGAATACGGAATTCCATTCCGGATTTACTTTCTTTCATACACCACATCTAACGAAATAAATAAAAATTTGTGCTTGCACCGAGCGAAAAATGCAATGCCAATGAAAACTAAAAACGAAATTTCTGAAGGAAACAAACTCACATTGGCAAATGAAAGAAATAAGATTTGTTGAAAAGAATAATTTTCCATTCCCGGTAAAAGAGGTTCTGATCCGAATAGGCGTAGATGTTTTTCATAAGCTAAGAATGCAGCTCGAATACCTCCGTAATCGGCAACATTTTCTGATAAAGTTACAGAGCCATTTACCTGAAATATGCGTGACAATTTAAGTATCTAAAACTTTATTTTTTTCAATACCGAAGAATGTAACCTGTATCCTGAATACAATCATTCTTCTCTTGAATTTATTCGTATTTCAATTCAACAACGACTACCTGTAAATTATTTGAAGTTACAAAATTGTTATATTGGGCCACAAAGCATTGCAAAAGATTTTCTCTCTCTTCATTTCTACTATCGTGATCTACAAAGATAAGATGTCCATTATAAAACATATGAAATTTTATCACATTATTCTATGTTATTGCATTAAAATCTACATCGCTATCTGAATAACTTACCAGGATCCTGAAAAGAATGAGTAAATTCGTGACCTAAAATACTTCCAATAGCACCATAATTCAAAGCTCTACAAAAATTAGATCATATACGTCTTAATTATTTTTCAACGGAATTTCCTCACTTTTTTCAAAATAATAATCTAAATTTCATTCAAAATTTTCCAAAAACTTACCGAATGCTCTTTATGTAAAAAGGAAATTGTAATATTCCGAAGGGCACCGCTGCAAATCAAAGAAATGAACATAATAATCCTAAATCGATAAAAACGATTAAAAAGGTAAGTACTCGCCTATAGAATTGATACTATAGCTGTAATAAGCATTCACATCCATTGGATCAATAAACCATCTAGAAAACAAAGCAATTAGAAGCATATAACATTTCTGATTCGTGATTAATAAAGTATGGGCAAGTACCTCGCATAGGTCGTTGGAGAATTTTGAGATTGATGAATCAAGTTCAATATTTCAGTCGATTCTCTTGCTTTAATATTCAGCAAAGTAATCATAAACTCTCGAGGAATAATTTCAATCTGTAACGCAATTTACATGATTATCGACCGAAAATCATACGTACGCAGGAAATCAGAACTAAGTAGGTATCTAAATGTATCACTTTGATACCAAAAAAACAAAAAAGAAGCTGCAGTATCTTACGCGCAAACCTCTTTATAATGATCAATAATCCAAGAAGAATTTATAATCATTTCAGGAGATCCAATCAACGTTTTGATTGATTTCAATGTTTCCATACTTTTACGTTTAACATTATCATCGATCCATACAGAATTTACCATCAAATCCTCGAAAACGTCCTTTAAATCCATTATCATGGTGTTTATCTGCAATTAATGAGCTGCTTTAAATTATCTAGGCGTTCCCCTAAAATAATTTAAAACAGAATTGCATATATTACCTCGCTTTTAACGTCAAATATACCATATGAATCGGCCAATTTATAAATAAGAGCTTCGTTGAAATGGGATTTTATCACTCCAATGCACGTCGTTGACCTACAAAATCATTTTAAACTTGGAAAACAAATGGTTATAAAATTACTCTTCTTTCGTAATCATGTATCTCTCTTTAGTTGATAACGAAATTTTCTTGATGGTGAAAAACATTGAAAATATTGAAATTTACTTCATCCGTTCAAAGGAGAAAAAATTATACTTAAATATTATGCAAAATTTATGAAGTAAAAAATCAAAATTCAAGAGATACAATGTTGAATTGGTGGGTTGCTTTGATATTTTTGTTTATCGCAATTTATGTTTTCAACAAATGGCTGTGCAAAGATTAAAATTCACTACAGACTTTAAAGGTAAAATTAAATTTAAAAAAGGTTGATAATTCCATTTCAACTACACTTATTATGATATTGTAAATTTGTCTTATAACTTTTATCAGATTCGAAAATGATACAAAACGACAATTTGATAAGAAAAGATGATGAAGGATGAAACAAAACTTCGACATTTTTACACAACTGAAAATTGAGAATTCAGTAAATATCGTACATTTTTAATTAACTATTAGCATTACCTCAACTTTTTTTATAAAAAAATTGATTATGGATCTATCAATCTTATTATTAGTCTCACGAAGAGAAGTGCAACTTGACTACAAACCTCGTTGATTTGGTTACTTCATGGTAAATTCGTTCCTCTAAAATATATTTATGTGTGCGCATTGTATTAGTTGTATGAGTTGCTAATAAATCTACAACTTTCCACCAAATGTAACGTTCTGTACAGAAACGCTATTTTTAAAGAAAATACACGTCCCATAGAAAATGATGAATGGTTCATGTTGAAAAAATCTGCTTACCGAAAAATAGCATTTTAAATTCAACGAATCGGGCTCCCAATATTTGGAAATACAACGGATTTATGACATGTACAGTACTCTCCATAGTTAAACTAATGCTCAAGTTGGAAGTTAAAACCCATAGATAGTCTTGCCAATGAAAATTCATCTGTAAACATCGACCCGTTTA
This sequence comes from Ferrisia virgata, assembly GCA_900060175.1. Lineage (NCBI taxonomy): Eukaryota > Metazoa > Arthropoda > Insecta > Hemiptera > Pseudococcidae > Ferrisia > Ferrisia virgata. Next base: position 1,579 of record FIZR01020614.1, on the reverse strand, counting down.
TCACATTGAAATGAAATTCTTTTAACTGTTTAATTATAGACTATAAATCTACTCAACATATAAATTCTAACATATATTAACCTCAGTGAGATTGGCTGTTTCAGTAGTGATATTTGAAAACATGTACTTTTGTAGTTGATCCAACGTCATGTAACGTTCTTCGGTTTCATTTGCCATATCTTTAGCCTGAAATTAGATACGTTTCAAATTAATTCAAAGTGCAAATCATTTGAAACAATATCTTTCGATAGTATTATTCACCATTCTCAATTGGCTTTCCAAAAGTATGATTCGCATAGCCTCAGTCAAAATATCTTCTTCAGTAGCTTCACCTGTGTCAAACTCTGCAATTATTCCAATCATATAAGCTAGCTGAATGGCAAGTAATTTTTCAGTAAATTCATCTGATTCTGAATCAGCTTTTCGAGGTTTGTTACGATTAAGGGAAAATAGTTCATTCGATGCTGGACTAATCTACACAGTTCACACAAACGCAATACATTCTGCGTATATTAAAGAAGCTGAAATAAACAATGTAAATATCTCACCGAGAGTAAAGTAATATTCAACGATTCGTTGAAATGAGTCGATAATTGAATAATAATATCCAAATTCAGAATTCGCTGAGCTGAAGCTAATGTTTTCGCAACACTGAACGTATTAACGGTTTCGTTAGAAGGAAAACTTCGTGGAAGATGTAACAACTCCAAAACATGGTACAGTGGATTCAAACCTTGTTCATTCAAGTAATCTAAGGAGAATAACAATGTCTTACCAAGTGCACGTGCCACTTGCCCGTGCCCATTTTCCATTTCCTCTCTACCTGTTGACTTACCAGTGTCCATGCACATGCCATACATTTGTTTCATTTGTAAAACTGGTTTGATGTCAGACGAAGCATGATTTTCCAACAAATCTATTAAGCAAAACATCATGCGTTTTAAAAAACACCCGATATGTATTTACAGGGTTGTAGATGTAGATAAAAACTTACTTGTTATCAAATAATTGATACGTTGTTTACGTTCAATGAACCAAGAATTTTCTTCGCCAATAGGAATAAAGTGAGAATGCCCCCATTTACCACAAGCGTATTCGTAGAAATCATCGCAAGGATCTACAGAGTTGTTCATTGATTCTAATATTCTTGAAGCTGCGTACGATTATTCGAAATAAAATTCAACATTAGAATAAAACGCGAACGGATCAAGTAATGGATAATCAATGAGGAAGAAGGAAAGAAATAAAGAATACCTCCACTGCAACTATACTTACCGGATAAGACGCAACCAAATGTCGTACAAAGATTCGTATGAGAATTCTTGATACCTAACGGGTGATTAATCAAATCTTGAATAAATAATGTATTGTCTGGAGGAATTCCACAAACAACAATATTACCACGCCCTTACCAAAAATAACAATCAGTATTGATACAACCACACACGCAGTTCCAATAATTGATATCAATAAAACATTTTTGAATTTTGATCGTTTGACAAAAAGCTCGTACAATATTCTGCGAATGAAACAAATTCAAGGTAAAAGCAATCAGCGAACAACGATCAATTTTTAAATA
>FIZR01020611.1:0-24537 GCA_900060175.1 Ferrisia virgata | reverse complement strand
TTTTTTTTTTTTTTTTTTTTTTTTTTTTTTTTTCAAATAAAGTAAAAGAATTTTTAAAATGTCTTTAAAATATATCGATAGAGAATTTTATTTCAATGCGTATATGTTTTGATATTTTAAAATATTTCATGCATAAATAACGATTCTATCACAAAAATTAATTTCTCCATATTTTAATTTTAATACCAGAGCATAACCTTAACGCTTTAGTTCTTATAATAATTAGTTTAGAAAACTCTAGAAAACCGTACAAAATAGCAAAAAAGTACACTCACTTAGTAGTCAAAATAAAAAAAAATAACGACTAACCAGCGTTTCAAAAACTGAATAAAAACGAAAACCAAAGAATAAAAAAAAGTCATTGTTTACATGTTTAAAAACTAAAAAAACCAAACCCTGAATTAATAAAAATGTAAAATAGTGATAAATTTGAATCGTGACGTCACAATAACGTCACACAGCCCTGTTTGTTTACTTGAACGATCTGTTGAGTATAAATAACAATACTCAAAGGAACGACCTCATTTGGTACCTAAACAAACGATAGATCTCAATTATTTTATATAAAAATTTAGACTTTCCTACGCACCAAATCAGGAAATGAAAAATTTTTAACAGGAAATTACAGAGAAAATTGAATGACAAATGGACCAAATTTACATTATGTCTTATATGGGACTACAGTTTACGTTGGTACCAAATGAAACTGTTTACTTATGCACACGTATGTATGTTTTACTTACTTTTGTTGCACATATCGAAGCACTTTAATTCCCTAGACACAAAAATAAACCAATTTTTTTTTTCGTTTCTGATTTATTTTTGAACGTAAAAATGCGATTACGTTGTATTCGACATAATATTACGGTGAAAATTTGAAAAATTCATCAAAATAACTAGAAAATAAAAAAAAAAACGTGTTTTTAAATGATTTTCTTTGTAAACTGGAATAATGGATATAAAAAATGAACCATATTTTGCTCATTTTCTAGTTCTTTTGATGAATTTTTCGAATCTTCATCGTTATATTTGATTACTACGTATTCGTATTTTTACTTTGAAAAAAAAATCCATAACGAAAACGTATCAATTTTTTCAAAAAGAAAAAGAACAAAAACGAAACCCGAAAAATTTTCCATTTTTGAAACCCTGGTAAAAACAACCTTTTAAAACGTAATTTTAAGATATTTTAATTTGAAGATTCAATCGTTATTAATTCATATTTTAAGCCTCTATCAAACCATGTCAAAAGTTCAAAATTTTTCAAAATCACTGATAAGCGGTGAAATATTCTCAAAAATCTCAGTGTAAACTGTGTGAACTCATACAAATTATATAATTGTCTTGAAGGTGCGGCGTTAATTAAAAGATTTTACGAAAATTCACTCGCTAGTTATTCCAAAATAATTTTACTCTTTTTCTCAAACTTATCTGTCTGCAGCTTAGAGCTTAGACAAAAAAGATCTCAGAATATGCCCTTCAAATTTTGGGAAAAAATCAGATAGTAATGCAAATTGTTTGGAGAAGGCTCAAATTAATCGATAATTTTTACTCTTTGTCTCTCTCAGTCTCCTACGGGGCAATTGAACTACAGCAAAGTAAATTTTTCCCCAGAATCTTTTCAGTTCTAATTTGCGTCGGGACTTCCGATCTTGTCTGCTTCATCTTTTTAACAAAATCACTGCAGATGATACTCATGACAGAAATTAATCGTTTTAAAACCTGTGAAAATAAAAATCTAAAAAATTGATCGAGTATGCGCTACCCAGTTACTCACCACCCCAGTTTCTTGAAATCGTCCAATAATATGGATCAGAAATCATGATGAAAATTTAACAATTTATTATTGAAAGAATCACAGCTTTTCAAATATAACATACACGCATTTAAATACTAAATACCTAGGTTGGGGGTATCTAATCTAGTGATAGAAATACGAATCTTGAAGTAGGTCCATTTCGAAACCATACTTACCTTAAGAGTTAAGATCAACGGTAGGTAGGTAATTTAAAATTGAACGTAACGTACGAAGTCGCAATATTTTTTAATAACGTTGCCAATTTCGTGTATATTATAAGAAGTGTAGTTAGGTAGAGGGTGGTGGTACTGGCGTTTATAACGTAATAAGTAAGACATCGCATCGCGATTACGAAGCCAATGTGTAAGTCAGTACTTATAGGTAAAGGTAATTTTTGTCGTATATATTTACGAAAAAAAAAAAAACGTGTTTTTTTCCTTTCTGTATTTTCTCTCTTTTTTTTCCACTTTACACAGTACGACGACAACTAGTGTCGTAAAAGTACGCGTCACACGAAACGTGGGTGATTTAATGGAGTAGGCAAATACTTGTATTTAATTGCAACATGTGTACGTATGTATGTACGTATTATACGTATATAACAGTAAAATCTGGGCCACAAGGTGTACCAAAAATCAAATAAGTGCAGTTTGACATCGTAAGTACATAAGTAAGTAAGTATGTTTATAAAACAGTAGATATCTTCGTTGTACTTGTAGTTGTAGAGATACCTAAGACGAATAAGATGATAGGTTCTTTTACAATGTTTGTACAAACAGAGGTACAAAAATGCAAGAGTAAAATATTAGTAAATTTCCATGGATGACAATGTATGAAAAATTTTCAACAATAAATTAACAAAATTTTTGGATACACTGTAAAACGAAAATCGTTGATAATTAATCAAATGAGTACGCATAAATTAGCGTCGCATCTTCTTTTATCATTTTACAACGTTGTAGCTCGCTTCAAAAAAAAACACTTTAATTGAAGGAAATACGTAATTATAATTAAGCGAAATAAAAACCAGTAGTATTTGAAGACGACTCTAATCGTAACTTATGGGGATGCATTTTTCTCATAAATTTTGGTATCAACCTGAAAATTAAACACCTTTACACGTTAATTGTACGATACGTGATGATAAATTACGTAATCATCATTGATCGAAAAAATTATTTTCAAAGACCAGTTGACATGTGAAGAATTACGAGCGAAAAATTTGTGTCTTTCAATTAGCATCTGTTCGGATCAACTAGGTAGATGAAAACAGTTGCTCAATAATTGAGTCATAGCGGGTACCATGATTTTGTATATTTTTTTTTCACCTTTTATAAACAATAAATGAAAAATGTAGAGCCTACTTCTATCAATGGCGAAGTGAATTTCAGTACCACTTTACCTAATTTTTATTTATTAATTATTGGATAAAATATAAAGCGAAACAAAAATTCTACTTTTTTGGAATTGAAAAAAAAATAATCGTTTCGCAATAACTTTTTAGCCTGATTTGTGTGAAATTTTAGAGTTACGAGAATTATTACGGTAACTGAAAAACCAATGCTTTTTCTACAAAATTGGTAGCGGAAATGGTTGATTTTGGAATGAATGATCGACACCCCCCCCAAGGCATATCTAAGACTCCGGGTATCCTACTAAATCTACATGTTGACTTTTGATTATCTGTCGATTAACTCAAAAAACGTAAAATCGTTTCGATCTTTACCTCTTAGCACCAGCTCGCCAAATTTTGCACACGCCTAGCTCAATCTTTATTGTTGTTGAGCCGAGTAAATGATTATAGTATGTTGGGTGGGGAAGGGGGAAATTAGATTAAACATTACACAAATGTAAAATAGTGTTAACAGTCTGTCAAGTCTTCTAGCAACCTCAAACAGAATTTGTTGATTCCCTCTCCCTCCTCTGCCATAGCCTGCTAGGTTTCGTTGGCAATTAGGCAAAAAATCGTTGAAAAAAATCCTCATATTCTTTTTTCCTTAAATTAAAATAATATTTTGTAATGTTTGAGTCACTTTTTCCAAAACACTGAAATGTTTGGAAAATTATTATTTTAGTAGGCAGTTAGTGTTACTTCATTTTTATATTGTAAAATTTTTTACAGAAATTTTCTCATGTGGAGTAGATGGATACCTCATCTTAATTTGACTTTTTTTTTTGTGCAAAAATTACGATTAAAAATCACATTTACATTGTTTTGCTTGTTCACATCGTTGTTTTAATAGGGAAGGAGAAGCAAAAGGTAGAATATGGCGTCGATTAATTTTGTTACGAGATGGAATGTTGATGCATATTGCACCTTTTGAAAGTAAAATTTTTTCATTTGCAAGAATTTGGTAGGTAGTTTAACGGTGATATTATGTGACCAGGATAACTACTATTTCAGAAGAATGCATACATGGTGTCCCATAACGAGTTCGTATTATGAAATTCGGATGAATTGAACTAGTACGCAAGAGGTAAAAGTTATAAAATTTAATTTAAAAACGTTGCAGCGTTATAAAGATAACTTGGTTCTTTTTTTGAAAATAAATAAATAAAATCAGATTCGAATACCAAGGTGCTGTTTGTAAAATTAAAGGTAACTAGAAAAAATGAAAAAATGATTTTTCGTTGCAAAAAAATTTAGATGTAAAAATTCTAAAAAGCAATATTTATCCAGAAAATTTTAAAAAGTAGAGCGTATGTTGTTTTTGCTCGATGATCTTTTTTAAATAACACTCAAAATAATGTCCGAAGCTATCGAGAATAATGACTTACTTTTTCCCTAAAATATTTTATATGGGTGATGCTACAATAAACCTTTCTCTTCAATGATTTTCTTCTGGTAATTAAAGTAAGTACTAGGAAGCTTATTAAATACTTATGCAAAATGAATAAAAAAAAACAATAGAAATTTATAATTATAAAACTGCCAGCTTCAAGATCATCATAAATCAGAAAAAGAAACGATGAAATTTACGAGAAAATCATGATCGACGCTTTATCAGTCTAAAGTGTTGATGACAAATATGCAAAAAGAAAACACACGTGCCTTCCACAAATTATCATTTTATATCATTAGTCATTAGGAATTTACAAATACAAACATCCACAATTCTACAACATACGTGCTGGTAACTAGAATAAAATGTATCTACATGAATACTATACGTATTATGAACGTGATATAGAATAGATAAATTTATTTATTAGATAAATATTCATCATCATATTAATAGTTTTTTTTTGTTTTGTCGGTAATCGTTAAAATACTCGTATCGATGACTACCTAATTTTTTCCCCATTAAATCAATATTGTTAATGACCTTATCGGTCGCGGTTTCCATGCTTACTTCCTGTAAAATTTCCTTTCCAGTGACCGTGAATGCGAATACGACCTATATTGAAGGTGATCAGGATTTTGAATCATAGCGTAAGTACCTGCTATAACTATCATTGTATTTTTTTTTTTTTTTCTAGAAAATCATTAGGCAGTTGAATCACCTGTATAGGAATTGTCGACAAATCTATCGAAGTTTTTAAAGCAGGTACGTACATCATTTTCATACTAATTCAATTATACATAATTATGATGTATTAAGCAATGAGAAACTGAATTCTTTTGATTAGGATATACAAAACAAACTATAAATACTTGAGTTTAATGTGCAGTTTCGAAGCACGTAAATTTATTCAAACTTACTTTTAATTTAAATTTTCATTAAATGTGATTCGCTCTGTGAAAATCAGACTTAGTCGTAAATTGTAAATTGTTCAGGAGAGTTGGAAAACCTTACGTGTATGAGAGCAACTTTAACCGCAAATTTCACCTTCGGAGAATTTTTTTCAAGCACTCTATCTGAAAGAAGAGGAATTATAGGGTCAGAATTGAAAAAAATAAAAAATTGATTTTTTACGGCTAAGCCTGATTTAACAGAGCTCGTCACAAATAAGTACATTGAAAGAAGACTACAAGAAATGAAAAATTTTCACGTAAAGCATTGGAAAATTTTAACAAAGTTCATCAAACTGAAAATATTGATAGTTCAAGGTGAAGTTGTAAAAAGAGTACATTCTGTAAAAGAGGAAGTATATACCTTGCGCCTGATATGCCACTAATAATGTATAAAAAATGAGCACTGGTACTATATGTACCGCAATGTTGGACGAAATATAGTAGCCTATTTCTTTCCGATTGAATGATCAAGATCAACGCCTGCTCATCTTGCACGCAATTGTTAATTGCGGCGCATGACAATTCTTCATGGTATTTGATACGCATTGCATGTCCAAGTATTGAAACCAGCGACGTCGCAGCTAAGAAGAAGTTTTAATGATCTTAACACCTCTCTTGGTGGCTCTTTGCTCGTGAACTGCAAGAAAAATTTAAATAACTGTAATAACAAATTTCCTTTGGAAAAAAATGATAAGAGTAATAACAAGTAACATGTATGTCGTCCACACATAATGTGCAAAATATATACTGAAGTCTAACACGTTCATTCAGGTCATTTTTGAATATTTCTCAAATACCCGCTTAGTATCAGTAACTTCAGGTTTATGCATGCGCTTTTTCATGGGGACTGATAAAATTTTTACTGCAGCAAGTTCACATTTTCTATGTAGATAACTCAAAAGGGTGAACAATGTCCCGGATTTCTTCCTTACACTACTGGCAAGCAACTAGAGGTGAGTTGAAGATGACATACGATCAGCATCTGCAATACCAAATATATGAAGAACTTAAAACAAACTGACCACTCATCAGATTTGTAGGATCCTCATCAGTTCATAATTCAAGTCTTTGTGGTAGATAATAACATATATACTGTTTTAATCTTGTAATATTATACAGGGAATTTTCTTCTCACTGAGTTTTTTTTTGATAATTTCTAGCTTTTACCATCTAAAAAAATTGAAGTTGAAAATTGAAATTCAAACAATGTTACACAACAGGACAACGCCAGCCAATCAATAAACAAACCAAATGATGATAAGCCAACCTGCAAATCGGTCAAACGGCCATTTTGTTTAAATTCCCTACAGCGTGCTGCGTGTTCAATTGATTCTGGTAGCCCCCTTGGCAGAATGAGAATTTTTCGTTTTAAAAATGTGAGGTTGGCAGCATGTTTTCATGTATTTTCATTTTAAAACACCTCCTATTGGTGTTTCCAGAAACAAGTTACCAACTCCACATTTTTAACACAAAAAATTTTTATTTTACTAAGAGGGGGTTTCAGAATCAATGAAACACGTGGTATTCCTTATATTTATAAACACTGAAATATCAAGATGAGAATCAGAGAACACAGCGGTAAAGGGATTACGGAAATTTTTGATTCAGAGTTCCTCAAGACTTCTCTGTTAGAAGTGCTGTTCACTAATTCTTGTTCAACGTGTTCACAATTCTGATTGTTTTAGATGTCAGACGCAGATGAGGCATAAATTCTTTGGGATTTCTATATGCTATCTACAGAAAGAATAACTTCTAAGTGACCAATGACCATTAAACTGCCATCGAACCGGATTTAGCGGATAGCGCTTCTACAGGGAAAAACAAGCGGAGCTCTAAACTGTAATCCCTTTACCTCTGGAGCAGGAGATTCCCATCTTGGTGTTTCAATGTCTATACCTGGGTTGTAAAACTGAAAAATTCCTGTTTCAGTTTCGGTTTTCGGTGTTTAGTTTTCGATTTTTCATTTTGTAGTTTCAATTATTCAATTTCCAAATACTCATTTATTTCGATTTCTTAGTTTCAGTATTAACTTTACATTTTTACAGCCCCGATGTGACGCCCCTGATCATCCTTACATTGGCGCACAGGTCCGAAAATAACTAAATAAGTAGAATTATCATGTGTTTTTTTTATTTCTGGGTGAAATGAATATATTCGTAGTATCCAGTAGATCCGTTTGAACTAGAATTCAAAAGTGAAGCTCAAGGTTTTGAAATTTCAAAGGTGGATAAAATTTTCCTTAAAACCTGACTTACTATTCAAGTTTGAAGGATTTTGGATCAGCAAAGAACCAGAAGGATTTCATTCCTATTGCAGAAGTGTAGAACGATAGAAGACATTTCTGAGAGGCTTTATCTCTGGAATGTACCATATTTTGCGTAGCTCTGTTGCAAAACCTTAAGATTGGACCTCAGGACGCCGTGAGGGCCTTAAAATTTTGAAGGAAAAATTAAAAATCAACCAAGTATTTAATCAAAAATTTGTGCTCCAACATTTAATTTTTTCAGCCTTCCTGCGTAATGAGCCACTAATATGATTTAATAAAGTTCAATAAAACTAAATTTTGTCTGTGGAGTTGGGCTCAAGCTCCTGAGACAACATTGTTCGTTTTCGATTTTGAGTTTTAGCTCCAGTGTTTATTCTGAACTCTAGAGCCAGATCGCTTTCATTCAAGGTGTTGAGTTCCAAGAATATTGGGCTACAGCTTCATAGTGGTTCCGAGGCCTTACATGAAGTATTCAAAATTCAAAATTATAAGAGGAAAAGTAAAATAGCACGAGCAGGTTTGCCTTTTCATCGGTAGAAAGTTTAAATTCGATACTTCGATGAAAAAATTTATGGGTTTGGAATATTTATAAATTTTCACCCATAAATCTACATTATCAAAGAAAGGGGTAAAGGGGCCAAATTTTCTTTGTAAATGTATTTTTTTTTTCAAGTTGTGACCTGAGGATACCTCCTTAAGAATTGAAGCAGAAAAATAAAATAAAATAAATTTCGAAAATTCGATAAAAATGAACGTGAAAAGGGTCTAAGATAGAGGTAATTTGACCCACTAGACTCGAATTTGAAGGTAAGTGTTTTTATTTGAGTAGTAGTTTGTTGAGTAACTATAAGTTTCTACGTTGTATGTGTTATTTTAGTTTGTCTCTTATTTCTAAAAAATCACAAGATACCTATAAATAAACTAACATGAATGAAAATTCGTATACCTACGGATGTTTTCTAATATGTTCTTTTCATTTATGATGGTTTTTTCAATTTTAAATCAAATTTGATGGAAAAATATCCAAATATTTTCACTTTACAGGATCTACACATTTTAGAAAAACAAATTCTATATACCTCTTTGATTTTTTGCTTAATAAAGAATTGAATTTTACTTGTGTTCATTTCTCTTCACCTATTGGCTAAAAAGTTTTGAAAAAAAAATCTAGTATTTAGCTCCTGCTCTCCTCGTACATAATGCTTAGTTTCAATGTCCTAGCATAAACACACCTTTACGACGATTTCTTTAATAACAGATACGAGCTTTTTTCTGTAGCATCGCAGAAGGAGGAGTGGTTCTTCCGTTGGAAATTTCCTTTGTGGACCCCCAACAATGTTCTATAATAATTTCCAAAATCTGAGAATGGGGCCAAATCACCTATCTTAACAGTACAGATACCCTTTGACTATTTTTTTTACAGAATATCTTAATTTTGAAACATTTAGGTAATCTTGTGAGGTGTGGTCTTCAACACTCGATAAAGTGCCTGCAATATTGCCGATCGGTGAAATCTATACATTGCCATTTCGATAGATAATTCTCATTGTATTCTAATAGTCAAATTAATATTTAATTTTACCATTCTCTCGTATTGAATGAATATTATAAAGCGAAGAATATAACAGAATTTTGCAACTACCCCCTTCTATTTATAATAATTATGCAAAATTGCCAATGCTATTGAACTGAAGTACCTATACCTAATTATCTATTAAACATTGTCTCGAGCAAAATTTAATTTCACGTACGATTATCACAAATAATCAAATCTATAAAGGTTATCCAGTGATTACTGATAACACACTTCATATTAAATAGGTAGTAACTGATTATGGCATAGATTACACTGTAGGTAGGTACTAGATAGATACGTAACGTACGTCTGTACAATACATAGACATAGATAATAAACAGCAGCAGACATAAGGTCGCTAGGATAGAAATCAAGGTCGTAATAATGAACGATTTATACATTATGTACATGAAACTCCCAGGGAAGTGTACGTTATGGCCTACTTTTACGACGACAAAATTGGTCGAAAGCCATTACTTAGCATTTCCTCATTTTTTCCCCTTCCATCGAGATGGAAAAAAAATTGGTAATATAATCAATTTTTCGATCGTCGAGGTGTCTATCGAACCGACGGAAATAACCCCTTTTTTACGTTTAACTCGTCGTAATGAAAAATTCAACGAGTATTCGGTATTCGATGGCGTGACTTTGTTAACAGCTTGTACCGTATACCTCGTACCTACATACGCGAAATGTGTATGTAAACGGAGCGACCGCAATTTAACCGCAATTAAAGCAGTGGAAAAAAAAAGAAAGAAAAACGAGACCGAACTGCGAGTCATTCACGTTTCGTGTCAGCTCAGTCAGCTGTGCTGTGTATGCCAGAATGTGTAATGTACGTAACGTGTAGGTAAAGTTGGTCGTGGGGCTATGTACGGTACGTGTACGTAGATGTACTCATACTCGTACATCTTCCCGATGCGTTGCGTTACGTGGCCGCCGGTCGTAGCGTCGCGACGCGAAGCGGGCACTGGCACGGGCACTACTAGACGCTGGTCGGTGGTTCTGGTTCACGGTGGTGAATGTCAAAGTTGTCTGATGTTTGTTTCTGTTCTCTTTCCATTGCGAAGGTACCATAAGTGCTGAACGTCGTCGGTATCGGTCGCGTCTCTCTTATTTACTGGTAAATATCCGTGAAAAAAACCTATGCACGTATCTTATATTCGCCGCCTAGGTAATCGACCTTTTTCGTAGATACGCTCCGTAAGTAAATAATCAATTTTTTTCCTCTCTCAACTGTATCTGTATCTTCTAGATATGTGCCTTTTGTGTAAACTGTGTAAAAGTGTGTAAACTATCTGAACGAATACCATTCACGTAGGTTTTAGTATTTATATGTTTTTACAATTTATCGTATTATAGTGTTCATTTCGCGCGTGCTTTTCATTTTATACGAATATATATATAAGAAATGTAGACTAGTTACCTACTTGCCATTAAGTGTTGATAATTCGTTAGCGAGAGCCTTATAGTTGAGCATTTTTTACCCGGCGTAGGTATACCTGTATGTTACTTAAGATTATGGCAGATACGTATATAAGACGTCGAGCATTGATTTTATTTTCTTTCGTTCTATTTCGTAAAGATTTTACTTATTTTTGAAATATCGGTATTAAGTTTACAGTGTTAAATAGAAACATTCTTGCCCAACGATAAAATTCGTACGATATTTTCCCTGACGTCATTCAATGTTTATACCTTGCGTAAATTCTTCTTATAAATCTCTTTCTTTTTTTTGAAAAGAATTTATGTCGAATTTTGAGTATTTTTTTTTTTTTTAAATTTCTCAATTTTGATTATTTAAAAAAAAAAATAAAGCAGTTGGATAACGAAAAAAAAAAAAGGCTTAAAATGAAATTTGAGTAACCTAACATTAGGTTAGATTCAATGTAAAAGGCTCTTTTTCTTCTTTATTTAGTTTTCAGAATTTAAGATTTTCAGAAATTTCAATTTTCAAAATTATGTATTACGAAAAATGTATCAAATATTTGTGCTGAGATATTTTTTAATGTAAAAGTATTTAATTAAAAGGACACGTGAAAAGGATCTCTTACCTGTGATTTCAAAACATTGAAGGTTTTTTGGCACAAATTTTTAAGAACAGTATTTGAAAATAATTATACAGAACGTTTAATTTGTATAAGAGACGAATACAATTTCTGAGTAGGACAGGAGGGGAGTAAGGTGATTTGTAATTTTTTTAGGATCAGAAATCGCAAGTTTGAGATGAAAAAAAAAACATATTTTTAATGAAATAACTAATCAAATTGCCAGTTTTTCTCTTCTTCCTCATCCTATAGCAAAATCAATCACACGTGCAAAAGGTGGGAAATTTTTTAACGGATCTACGATTGATGCATGCGAGGTGGGGGAGTATCAACAAAATTTGTTCCGAGGTGCTAAAAAATTACTAGAACTACTTTCAGTCCTAATCTATCAATTAAATTTTTTTCTCGTTTTCATTATTTTTTACCACGAAATACTAAAATGGATCAGTGTCAGCGAAACATAACATCTTACAGCGAGTAGAGGGGAGATAGAGGGATACTTTACTCTTGAAAAAAGTTCACCTGATATACCGATTATGCAGAAATTCAATTTTAGCTTTTTTTCTAGAAAGGGGAGGGGGAAGGACAACTAAAAAAATTTCGAAATTACATCAAAAGAATGTGACAAAAATTTGAGGTCTCTCATTCGACCCCTGAAGTCTGCAAAATTAGTTTAAAATTTCAAAATTTGCCAAAGACTAAAAAAAAATGTATTAATTTGTCACAGTCGATCAAAAAATTACTTGACCCGCCCCTCCCCCAAAAAAATTTTGCAATTTGTTTTGCGAGGGAGGGGGAGGAGGGTTCAAAATCTCATTTCAAAATGAAAAAAATCGTTTATTTTGAATTTTTTAGAATACCAAATTGAAAATACCAAATTTCATGTTTTCTGATGGCACAAGAAATGAAATATTAAAAAAATGAAAAATGGGAAAAATTAAAGATAATAAAAATGAAAAAAAATTTAAATTTAAAAAATTTGAAAGATGAAAATTCTTTTAGAAAAATTAGAAAATAAAAAAAATTAAAATGGATACATCGTAGGGCTGGAGGTCATTTTCTGAAAATGTGACGTTTTTCATGGTATATTTTTGATTTATGATTTGAAGTTTTCGATCAAAAACTCGCAATAAAAGATGATTATGAATGATTTTTGCATTTCATGTCAGAATGTTGGCATGGATATGTTGTTACATATCCATGATCTAGACTGATAAGGATAAATGTCTAAATTTTTTATGAGAACATTTGAGGACTGATTCAGCATTGTGGGACCTGAGCTCTCCAACCCCTCTCTTAAAATCCGTCCAGAAAATAGCAAGTTTTATTATTATTTTTAGCCTGATTTTCTGTCATATTATCAATGAAAATCGGACTGTTATACAGTCTATCAACCAACGATGAGTGGTGTATAGGGGAGGGGGGGTGGAATATCAACGAAATTCATTTTGGGGTCCTAGAAGGCCATTAAGACAATCTTTGATATTGCCAAATATTTATTTTTATTTATTTATTTGTTTTTTCCCGACCATTTAAATCATTTACTCTGCCCGATACGAACCTAAATTGCTCCAATTCGGTTAATCGGCTCAGTTTGGCGGCGGATTAGAAATATATAAAAGGGGATAACTTTGGGTTGAAATTCTTTTTTGTCCCAATTTGGTGAGAGGGAGTGCTGAGGGGTAAAAAACGCAAAAATTGATTCTCTTTGAGTCAATCAATAGAGAATTCAAAGTTGTATAACACATCCAAAAATAATCCTCTCAGGTCAATTAGGAGGGGAGATATGAGGGTTTTCTCATTTTTGATCTTGAAAAAGGGCTGTTCCTCCCCTATCTCCTCGCTAAAATGAACTAGGAAGTTTATATTTGGTGTGCACGTTTAGTAGAGGACCTAGATATGCCTTTTGAGGGTCCGGACTTTTAAGCTCTGTTGTACCTCCACACAGCCCCATAAATTTGGGTTTTTGGTTCGGTTTTCTCATCTTTTGAGATTTTTGAGTTCGTTCCTCGTATAACTCTCCTCCAAATAGAGCTAGGAGACTGAAATTTGATACGTACATTTAGTAGGGACCATAAATGTACTTTTGGGGGGTCTCGATTTTTCAGGCTCATTTCTCCCCTTCGCAACCCCAAATATGTGGTTTTTTGGTAATTTTTTCGTATTTTTTGAGTTTGTTTCTCGCATTAACCCCCCCCCCTCCCGCCTCCAATTTGCGCTAGGAGCTTGAAATTAGGTATGTACATCCAGTAGGGATGCTACATGTACCTTTTGGGGGTTTTGACTGTTTAGCTCTATTGAACTCTTTCTATTCTCAATGCTGATTGGGAAAAAGCAACCGAAAGTGATGCTTTTTTCAATTCTCATGATTGTAATAGTGCCGGCTGGGCATAGTGGTCAAACTGCGGCTCATTAAACGAGAGGTCGTTGGTTTGAATCCCACTATAGGCAAAACGTATGCGTAATACATTGCGTGCATTTAACAACTATTACACGTTTACGTTCCGAGCACTACTAGTTACAACAGAGATAATTAGACTGCACGCCTTCTATCATCAGAATCAAAAAGCTTGTAACTGGTTTGGGTGCCTACTCGTGGCCCACTGTTGAACTCAGGGTTGTAATGACCCAACAAGCGATGCGATGAGTTGCCTGTAGATAGCGTAGAAAGCAACGGGAAACTACTACGCGAAAGCTCAATAAAAAGACCTCCCTAGAAACCATCCTGATGCTATAGGCATAGAGAACATGTTCGTGTTGGTCTTACTCGCTTGGGTGTATCAAAGGATGGCAGAAGGTCGATTTCAGGCAACTTGAGACCTATTTGATTGATGATTGTAATATGTTACGAAAATCAGGCTGAAACAGTTTTTTTTTTACAAGTCTGGCATGCTCATTCCAGTCCTATCTACTCACGCGCACTTCCCCATTTATTTAACGTAGTTTTTAAACTTTTCATTTTGTAATATCCATAGAAATATGAGTTAAATTTCACCAAAGTATTATTATCGCTCTTATCATATCGCTGTGTATTATTGTTTCAGAACACGAAGGTTCAACAACAAAACGATAACATTCGCGTCGAAATCAAGTAACCTAGCTGACAAGCTCAACTAAAACAACAACAACAACGTCAACAAAAATCAACACTACGACCAATCGGCGACATTTAGCTAATAATAATAGGTACCCTACGTAAAAGCAATTAGTAGGTACCCGGATTGAAATAAAAAATTCAAATTATAAGCTGCCGAGTACTAGCTACACAACACACCACTTAACGACGTAAAACTTGGAATAATTAACGGATAAAACGACCTCTTCTTATAATCGAACAATTATACACATTTACGTAGCCAAGTGGATAATCCGCCCAGTAAGTGTATTTTTCCTACGAAATATTGTCGTCGTCGTGCATTGTTTACACGTGAAAATGTGCGCACAACTGCGCATATAAAAGTGTACATTTGTACACTGTAATTACAGATACCAACGGATAGATTCGTGGGCAGGACATTGTTATTTGGTACTTTGTAGTACCAATCAGTCGGTGAAATAATAACGCCGATAGGTAGGGGGAAAAAACCATCCGAAAAACAAAGACCAACGACAAAAACAAATCAGTACAGAGGCGAATGAACGAGCCAACGAGCACAAACATACGATATAAACAAGACCGTTTGGAAAATACCATCGAAGCTACCGGTAGAGGTTACACGATCCAAGTTTGGCCAGCCAATCAAGCCAGCAGTCGACAACGGGAACAACGAATTGGCGAATTTTAGTCGGTTAGGTTAGGTTAGGTTTTACAAACTCGTTGTTGTTGTGGTCGTTAATATCTGCGCGGCGCTGCTATCAGCTAAATCAACGTGGAAAGATACACACAATATGCTAATGAAGTATTAGTAAAGGAAGTAAGGCCGGAGTTAGCAACTATAATGATCTTATGACTCATACACATACACACACATACGAGTACATCGAAACGATAGCTTTTTAAAAATTAATAAACAGCTTTATAAATGCAAACATCATGGACGAAGTAAACAATAACAAAGACGAATACTGCAGCGGCAACAATGCTTCTGATGTAGATGACCAATGCCCTACGATGTTCGGTATGACCATG
The DNA here is from genome assembly GCA_900060175.1 of Ferrisia virgata. Lineage (NCBI taxonomy): Eukaryota > Metazoa > Arthropoda > Insecta > Hemiptera > Pseudococcidae > Ferrisia > Ferrisia virgata. The sequence continues at coordinate 8,984 of FIZR01020611.1, read as the reverse complement.
GACCAGCTCAGATCGCAGATTGAATCGGTCGACGAGTTGGTTAAACTACTGCCGGGATTTTACGAGCCACTTCCAGATACGTGCGAATTACCAGCGTTACCTTCGTGGGCCAACGTAGACAAGATTAAAAAAGGTCAACAATTCGGCCTAAAATATCTGTACGGTTTGAATTATTCGCAAACGTTATCGTTGTTGTATTTGTTCGCCGTGCCGGATGGCCTGAAACCGTTGATATTTACCGAAAAATCTCATACGCCATTGTTAGCCCATAAACGCTACCTTTCGACCGCATTGAGGGTGAAAAGCTGGTACGAGAGTGAATTCTGGACGCCTTCGACGACCGGTTATGAAAATTTAAAGAACGTTAAATCTCTACATTTACACGTGAGTAAACGTCTAGGCGAACTATCCGATAGTCAGATTAGCAGCAGGTGCGATCTCGAGGAGAAATTAAGAAAGGGACACGACGGTTGTGAAAATAATAACGCCGCTGCCGGTGGAATGCTGTGCCCTTTGAGGCCAATACTGCGAGAAGATTTTGAAAAAAATCCCGATTACAATGCTCCATTCGCATCGTTCGATCGAATTATGCGTAAATCCGCGACGCGACGAATTTATCTGAATCAATTCGAAATGAGCGTTACACAATTCGGATTCTTCGGATTGATGTTAATGTATCCGGAGAAATTCGCCGCCAAGAATGCGACCGACGAAGAACTCGAGTGCTTCGTTCATATGTGGAAGGTGATAGGCTATTTGTTGGGCATCAAAAACGAGTATAATTTTTGTAGCGGATCTTTGCAGCAGGTTAGAACCAGAGGTAGACAGTTCGTCGATTTTGTCATGAGACCGATGATGATGAGAGTTACCAAAGAATGGGAACATATGTGCAGGTGCGCTTTTCTGGGTATTGAAAAATTCACCAAGCTTAGGATAAATTTCGAATCTACCATGTTGTATTTTTGTTGGGTTTTGAACATACCGACGCCGTACTTATCGCAGCATGTCGGTTGGAAAGAAATAAGCATGTTTCGTTTAAGTAAATTTGTCATGACCGAGGCCTATCGTATTCCCGGTTTTGCTTCCTTGTTCAATTACAGAATTACGAAAAATATAGAAAAGGCTGCCGTCGAATATCATCGCTCGAAAAATAATAAACCATCGAAAGAGAAGGACTCGTCTAAAGGTCGTATCGAAGCGTGCCATCGTCAAACGTACAAAATTCAAGAATTTGATTAAACTCGCTTCGCAGTACCCAATCGCGTTTCCGTTTTCCGGCCTATTCCAGTGTAAGGTTGACGATACTATGTACTCGTAAGGTACACATTATTCGTGCATTCATTATGATTAAGCAATTTGTTGCAAATTACGATGATCTTGTTGAAATAGGGAGGTACCTACTTGAATCCAGCTGCAACATATTCGTGTGTATCCACACACACGAGTGTAATTAACCTGATTACGAGCTGGTAAGATCTTTCGTAAAAATAAAACTCAACCGCAAACGAATGTAACGATTTTAATCGCGCGATTTCCCAACGTGCCTGCCTATCTATTTATTTATATCAAGTAGGTATCCAACTGATGGTATTATTTCAATGATATTTTGACCTATACTTATTTATATTTATTCAAGGTACAAGTATAAGTCGGTGCTTGTTTTAAGCAAAATTTGGAACTGTGCAAGAACATTCAGTTGAGGGGCGTAAAAGCGGAGGGGATATGGTTCGGGGATGATTTCTTCAGAGCGAGCGATTATTTCCATGTAAAAATTAATTTTCATACGCGAAAAAAACAATCAAAAACGATAACAAAATAAGAAGGGCGATTTGCTTTTGGGCCTCGGAATTCAATTTTTTTAAGAGACCATTTAGGCACTAGTAAAATATGATTTTTAAGCGTATTCGCGATTTTTTACCTCGTCATTGAGGGGGAGGGGGCAATGAAAAATGTACTTGGGGGGGAGTACATTTATTTTCTCCGCGAATTTTCGATCGATTTTTTTCAAATTTGGTATGAATATGAAGGTAAATGGGGGCAGTGTTGTGAAATTTTTTCGTATTTCTGGACCCTAAATATGACCTTGAAATGGACTTTGAAAACTTTGGGAGGGCTTGTAGGACCACCTGCCTGACCTGGTAACACGAAAAAAATTTCTAGATGTTATTAAAAGTATTTTACACCACCAATATTTTTTCCAAATTTTTTAGAATGGTGGCCCTCTCTATAGCCCTCAAAAATAAGAATTATTCATTCGGCAAGGCTATGGGGGATAAGTAGAGTGAATTTGCCCCGGTGGAATTTTTACACGATACTTTGGTAATAGGTGCATACTATCGAGATACATACTTGACCAAACTTTTGGCCCTTTAATCCCATCGGTTTTCAAGGACAGTCCTTTTTTTTTGAAAAACACTTGTGATTTTGTTTTGAAAACACTAATTGATCGATTTGCTCGAGTTTTTGATAAGTTTTAGATTTTTAAAGAGTCGTCCTTGAAAAAATTTACCCCCCCCCCTCCTCTTCCTCCATAATTTACCACAAAAATGATCACTTTTTTGTAATAAAAATACTGGTTTGGTATTAATCTTGAAATTGTGTTTTTTGGATTTCATCCTCCCAGCGCTTCTTTGGTCGTCTCGTCGCTCTTTTTTGGTCTGGTTTTCGTCTTGTAGCTTTCGTAATCCATAGATCCCCAAAGTACCAGAAGGGTTAGTGGAAGATTGCCCTAGATAGGAAGACATGGAGGACAAATGGGGAGGCCTACATCGTGCAGCGAAAATAGGAGATGAAGCTTTTTAGATGAGCATTTAACCCATTTATCACGCATATTATTTTTTTTTATTCCATTTCATCAGGACAACGGTAAAAATTTGAAAAAATTCAAAAAAGGGAGGGTCAAACAGAGCTTTTCTGGAGAAATCTGCTGTTGTTGCAATTATTTCCATATTCGGTAGTCACTTTTTCTCATTTTTCTCATTTTTCGAATTTGTTCCTCGCATAATTCCTCTCCAAATTGAGCTAGGAAGCTAAAATTTGATACGTAGTTTCAATAAGAGCCGTAGATATGCATTGTAAAATCTGAGTAGAGGCCTATATTGATCCATGGGAGCACCCCCTCACCCCATGTTTGGACCACGGGAACGTCCGTGATATTGGTAGCGTTTTCGCATAAATTGAACCTGCTGAACACGAATGTGAAATTAGATTTTCAGTTCGGATAAATTCCAACTTTCTAGCTCAATTTGAAGGGAAGATGGAAGAGAAACAGTCCATTTGCAAGGTCAAAAAGGGGGGAAAACACTTATGTCTTCCCACCTAATGGACCTAGGAAACTGATTATTGGATATATTTTATAACTTTAGATTGTCTATGGATTGGCTAAAAAAAGAAGCAATCTTTGCAATTTTAACTCCTCAGAACCCCCTCCACAAATTTGGACACAACTAAATTTTGACCCGAGGTCATCCCCACTCCATAATATCAAATGACCTGCCAATTGAAGCCCATTCCCCAAATTTGATAGATTTTGGTCTGTATCGAGCTAAGCAAATAATCTTCTAGTTTTTGAGAAAGTAAAACAAAATTAAGTTAAATACTTATCTGACATGGCCAATAATGGTCGTAATGGTCTTCTGAGACCCCGAAACGGGCTTTGTCGATATTTCTCCTTCTCCATCTGCCGTAATTTGATAGACTGTAATAGCCTGGTTTTCATTGACAATTAGAATATTCAGAATTGGAAGTGTGGTAGGAATTCTTTTTTCGCATTGACAATATGATATAGAAAATCAGGCTAAAAATTAGCATAAAAATGTAGAAAATTTTCAAGTTTTTCAGCCTCAAGAGAGGGTTTAAACCTCCTCCTTGCCCCGTTGCAACATTATTGTAAATGACTAGGTAAGGTATTGATTTGTTTCCCGAAATATCAAGTCCCAGAAGTTGGCATTATTCAATGGATTCTTGAAAGGCAAGAAAAATTCAGAATGACACATTTTTCTGGAATTTTGGCATGTTAAAATGTCTTTTCAGGGTCGTTTAAAAATTTCTAAAAAAAATGCGGAGCTGCGTAATTTTTTTGTAACGTGCGTTAACTGCGTAGAACCGCGCCTTAAAATAAGCACTGGTATAAGTGATTGATTGTGACTGATATTTTATTTTTAAGTATCTTATGTTACTTACCTCTATCATATCATATAGAATAACGTACAAGATTCATCATAAATATCGTATATTGCATCGTGTATAATTCGTATTTTATAAATAAGTATTAATTTTTGTACCGTGATGATCATCTTATTTATTAAATTTTTATGTACATAAATTCCTGCTCAATAAGTAGGTACTCATTTGAATTGTTAACGTTTTTCCTTCGTGTAATTGTGTGAAAAATAAACGATACTTTTCTATTCGTAAGTATAATTATCCATTTTTGCATATCATTGTGTTTCTATTTCTGTCTTTATTTATTGAATCTACTTACTTAGCGGGTTTAAAAATAACGCATTTCGTAGAATTCGTGACACTGCATAAATCACGAAAATATTTCATTTTTTATCTGAACGTTATATGTTATTTTTAAAGAAACAATTGTAATAATTAGTGCCCTAGTAATAATAGGTTTTGTACAATTACTTTACTAAACAATTCAAAAAAAAAAAATCAGCCTGAAGAAGTCGTCTGAGAATTTTTTTTTATTCAGTGGTAGAGGTAGAGGTAGATATTGAGGCGAATTGCTGAACCTCCACCCCCTCCACCTACCCAAAAGCCCATTTAAGATCCTAGTTTCGAAAAGTCGTAAAAGCTACGTAGAAACTACTTTTTTCAGTCTGCGAGAGCCTGTGGTGGGGTTGAAAAGTCAAAACCGACGAAAGACATATCTAAGACCCCCACTAAATCTAACTACCAATACCAAATTTCAACCACCTACATCAATTTAAAGGAGAAATATTCCAGGAATGGTATTTTTTCAAGGTCAAGAAAAGGGAAACTCCGTATATTTCCCTTCCGAATTAATATAGAAAGTTGATTTTTGAATACATCATGCAATTTTTAATTCTTAATCATAGAGTTAAGTGATTTAGTTTGGTTGGACCAAGCCTTCAGAATAGTAAACAAAAAAATTGAAGAAATATTTACATTTGAGCTGGTTGGAAGCTTGAATTTTGGTCCGAGCGAAGCCATGCAGAAATTTTGAAAAAAATCGTTTTCATTGACAATATGACATAGAAAATCAAGCTAAAAAGCTCATTTTTCGAAGTTTTAGCTACAATTTTGTGAGTTTTACGAGAGAAGAGGCCACTATTTTTAGCAGAATCCTTTTAAAATATTACTAAATTTCAATATTTTTATCAATTTTCGTATGTTTTGAACGTTTTGAAAAAATGCAATTATTGGTTTCAAAAAAATTTCAACCATTATTGGATATTCATCGTACACAGAAACACTTTCGGGGGTAAGAAAAGTGCTTAACCCGCTACCCCCACTTCCTTAAATCAACTTATGTTCTTAATGGGTTGGTATCGCTTTTCCCAACAAGTGGTATGGGAAGGGGGTGTAATGGTACTAAAAGGTCGGTTCCACTAAAAGACACTTCTAGAACCTATACTAAATCTACGTATCGAATTTTAACTTCTTAGACCAAGTTGGAGGGGAGAAGAGATAGGAGAAACAAACTGAAAAAATAAGGATAACTGACAAAAACCAACTTTTTGGGGGTCTATGGGAGGGAGGAGGTACAATGAGGCTGAAAAGTTGAAATCGCTAAAGGATACGTCTAGGACCTGTACTAAATCGACATACCAAATTTCAACTTTCTAGCTCAATTTGAAAAGAAATAGCCCTTTTTCAAGACCAAACAGGAGAAAAACCCTGATATCTTCCTTTCTAATTGACTTTGGAGGCTGATTTTTGGATATGTTATTCGACTTTGGATTTTATAATTTTTGTGATTTTGGACCCTCAATACTCCCTCCCCTAAATTTGGACATAACTGAATTCTGACCCGAGACCATCACCACTCAATAATATGAAATCCGTCGCCAAACTAAGCTTATTGCCCAGATTGGAGCGATTTTGACCGATATCGAGCTGAGTAAATGATTTTCAGTTACCGTTGGGCTGGGAGGGGGGAGGGGTTGATAAAGAATTATCAAACATTATCGAAAATGATATCAGCGTGGCTTTCTTTAATAATATAACGTGGAAAATCAGATAAAAAAAGAATTAATTTTCAACAGAACATAGAATGGAGCGAATCGAAAAAAAAATGAAGTTCTGTTTTTTGGCTCACTATCCCCTAGATTCAGAAATTTTTTGTCAAAATATTCAAAAAAATTGAATTTTTTTTTGAACATTTTTGAACATTGAGTCAGCTTTGCCGCAAGTTGAAAAAATTGAGTTATTTTGAATTGGAATTGGCTGCAAATTTATTAAAATCGAAAGATGTTTAATATTAATTTATTCTTTTATCTAAATAATCTCCAATTTTTGGGATTTCAATGTGTTTTTTTTTTTTGATTAATTTATTAAGAATAAAAAAAAACACAAAAAAATTCGGAATTTTGAATTCATATAAAATTTTTTAAATATTTTTTAGGCAGAAATAGTTACTTATTGAAGGAATGTGAGCTCGTGTTTGCCCAATAAGAATGTAAATTATGTAGATACATTGAAAAAGTTGTATTTTAGGGCCTTTTTCAAGTTGACGTTTTGCTACACTTTTTAGAATGTAAGTAAAAAAAGAAAAAGGGGTGGTCCACGTTCAAAATTCTTATTTTCTGGTAAAAGATATTTTGAATTTTGGTCAAAATTGTAGAATACGAATGCAAAAAATACATATCCTACGTTAATGACAAGCACTCATGATGTTAGGAAAAAATCAGAGCCACTTGAAAATGGATTATAAGAGATGATGATATTGTTATGGGTTGAAATTACAAATTTTTAAATAAAATTATAAAATATGTATAATGCACTAACCAGTATGATTTGATTAAGAACTACGTAATAGATTCGTCTCCTACGAAATAAAATATAGGCAAAACATCGTGATCGTATTACGCGTCTACAAAGTTGCAGCTGATGGAAAAGTGGGAAAATGATTTCCAGTACAACAGTGAAATGTAATACTTAATTAAATTTTATTTTCATCATTTGTAATTAGAGAAGCTCTGCACGCGCACAATTTTTTTTTCCATCTCACAATGACTAAATGACGATGGATTCAATAAGAAATTCAAACCAAAAAAAAAAAACACAACTCTAGGTAATACTATTTCGTTCAGGTTAATGCAGAATACATACGTGATAAAACTTCAAGTAGATGTCTGTCTAGTCAATGACACAGTAATTTAAAATGTAAAAATCATAAAGAGACAGACGGATTTTCCAATAATTATGTTATAACAAGTTAATAAATCATACAAACAATGAACTTGTGACGTTTAATTGGAGCAGGTACTAAAGCGGTTATGTTCAATTACATTTATATTTTTTTAAAAATTTGATTACTTATCAGTAATTACTCGATTCGTTATCTAAGGAAAAAATTAGTTCATAAGAAAGTAATAGTTTATACGATCAAGACTTATTCTATACATAATTTTTCTAGAAAAATAAGTACAGTAGGCAGATAAAGTTACAGAAGTGAATACAAAAAAAAAAAAAAAGAAAGTAGCATGATTTTCGCGACGTATGGTAATCAGGAAAATTGAAAAAAAGTATCGGTTCGCGATGATTTTTTCTTCTTGATCCGCATTAAGGGTCCAAATTCGAAAAATGAGAAAAAACTATCAAAAAACACATTGTGCTTATGAGGGAGTGCAATGGGGCTGAAAAGTCGAGACCCCCCCCACACATCTACAGCTCGTACCAAGTGCACATACCAAATTTTAACTTCGCGGCTCAATTTGGTGAGGTGATAGGGGAGGAATCCCTCATATCTACCCTCATAATTGACCTAGGAGGTTGATTTTTGTACGTACTGCACAACTTTGGATCATCTATCGATTGGCTCAAATAGAAACTACTTTTGCGTTTTAGACCCCTCAGAACCCCCTCTTCCAAATTGGGGCATAACTGAATTTCGACCTAAGTTCATCCCCACTCCTGTATATCTAATCCATCGCCAAACTGAGCCGATTGACTGAATTGGAGCGATTTTGGTCTGTATCAAGCAGAATAAATGATTTTTAGTGTTCGAAAAAAAAAACAGCTGAAAAAACACATTTTAAGGGGCTGTGAGAGGGTGCCATGAGGCTGAAAAGTCGAAACCACCAAAAAACATAATTTTTCGGGGAGATAGGGGAGAAATGGCTCTTTTTCAAGGTCAAAGCCTCATAATCTCCTCTCCTAATCCACTCGGCGGGCTAATTTTTGAATATGTTGTACAACTTTATATTTTCTATCAATTTGTCCAAAAAAGAACAATTTTTGCGTATTTGATCTCGGAGCCATTTTGGTCAGTATTGAGCAGAGTAAATGATTTTAGAGTTCGGAATAAAAAAATGAAAAGAAGTATCTGACATGGCCAAAAATGGTCTTAATGGTCTTCCAAGATCCCAAAACGGTTTCTATTATATTCCCCACCCCACCCACATCTCACCCTCTGTAAGTTGATAAGACTGTAATAGCCTGGTTTTCATTGACAATGTCATACATAAACATCACTACATCTGGCACAAGACTAGTATAAGTCAGGGGTGGAAAACTCTTATTACTCAAGTTATTGTTATGATTCAGTTACTGTTTGGCAGAGTTGAGGTTCCAGTTATCAATCAGTTGAAGTTCTTTTAATTTCAGTATAGGTTTTGAGTTTCAAGTTATGATGAAAGATAGTCTGAGTTACAGTTATTCCAAGTTAATTACCAATTAATCGTTGAAATCTACAATTTTTGAAATTTGACTCGACTATTTTTATTTGTAAGGTATATTTCATGTTTATGTTGTACATTTTATTGAATTAAGCAATTGTGATTATTTGT
>FIZR01020606.1:0-22154 GCA_900060175.1 Ferrisia virgata | reverse complement strand
ATTCAAAATCTACTATCCTTTGTTACAAAAACTGGACTAAAACCCCTTCTTTAAATAACTATTCCTTCAATACGCCTCTGGCCTCCGTTGCAGAACATGGCGTTTAAAAATAAAAAAAAAAAAAGATTCTGTGAAAAATTTTGTAAAAAAATCAATACGAAACTCGTCGAAGATTACAATCTTATACGTAAAAGTTAGCTTTGATGGTTGATTTCAAACGAAATATACTTAATTTGGCAAAAGTTGCGCACCATCGACGAATAAACATTCCACTTCGAATGGTTGAAATGGGGCCAAAAAAAAAAAAAAAAATGGCGAAATATTAATTAGCGTAGAAATTACCTCCATATAATCATTCATGTCATCTTAATGACTGATCATCGAAAATCACTTCGTTATATAGGCAGATGGATCAACGTTGACGAAGTAAGAAAAAAAAAAAAAGAATATCGAACCACAAAAACCACGATCAAATTCACCGAAAAATAAAAAGCAAAAAAAAAAACCGACGACGATAAATTAATACACAATAAAACTTATCGATTGCAATCACAGCTACCAATAATACAATCGATCACTATACATCTCGATTGGGCTGATGTAAATCATGAAAAAAATTACCATTACCAATCACAAGCATCGAAATCATATCAGCACAAAATTCGCGAACACGTTTTGACACACACGCGACAATTTACAAAAAGCACGCGAAATTTCTTTACAACGTGGAAAAAAAATTTGTACGCGTAGGCGACGATGCAGGCGTAAAGGAAAAAAATACCAACTCGATCACCTGGTAATCTCGCGGACGAAATTCGAATGACTGATTGGTGGCCAAGCGTCGAGCATGCATTCACGGGTGCTCGATCTCGGCGTCGTTACAGTTGCTAGGCAACGTAACAGAAGGAGCCCAGCAGGCCAACGGTACCGCTACCAACGGCGAGATTTTGACAGGCCCCCGTTCATCACTTACCATCCAGGCTACCTAGCGAGTATCATTTAACACACGCCTATTCGACATGCTTATGCGCACGCACCGACCGCCCGATTACGATTTTTCACGGCACACGACCCAATCACGAATTTACGCCATGAGAAAATTACACGATAAATTGGCGGCCCTTCCGTCCACCGCCCCACTCGCCACCACTGAACCACAGCTGTTGACATGTACGACGAGCTTATAGAGATCAACTCTTTTTTAACCATTCTCGACTGATTAATGTGCTCGATCGAACTAATGTGAAATTTGTTTTTATTTGCAATACTTATACGTAGAAAATTTTAGCGCAGATGGCGAGTGCCGATGCCTATATATACACACACACACACATATATATGCCTATACGTATGCGTTATAGTTATGTGTACTCCTTATTGCCTAGTTCTATTGCATCGCCCTCATAATAAAGAATACCACCTTCGTCGCGCAAACGGGAAGTACTAAAATAATCGTAAAATGGTCCCGAAAAAAAATTCAAAACTATTAAATTACTACCAAGGTTCGTTTTATGTTCCATATAAGCTTTATTAAGATGATCGTTTCGGTACGCGTGATTCGTCGCGTTCCTATACCAGCGTTCAAGTCTCCGCGTAAATTCACAAAATATACGCGATTAAGATCTTTAATCGATGCAAAGTCAGATTTACCGGGCAATATCTTATCGCAGGCTATTAAAAAATTATTATGAGCCAACTGTACGATGAATTTTAATTTTTTTTTCTTTTTTTTTTTTTTTGGCCTAGAAGTACCTAAACTCTTATAATTATTTTACGTGAGTAAAATTTCAAATGAATTTCTAAAATATTTCGACACATTTTTGGATGTTGTTATTTGATTTTACAAACAGTCTCCTATCTATTCTATTCATTCAGATCTAGCTTATGGATATGGGGGGGGGGGGGAGGAACAATCAATAAGAACTCCAACGAAATCAAATTTCTTTTAAACATAAAAGTTGTTCGTTTTACAAAACAGTTACATCGTATTTTTTATAACTTTAAATTCATAAAATAAAAAGGTTACGTTTTTTGTATCCTAACTCTTAAGAATGAAGAAAATTGAGATATATGATAAGCACAATTATTCTGTAAAAAACTGAATTTTTTTAATCACCCAAGAAGAGCATTTTTCGAAGCATTGTAAAGAAAAATGATAATTTTATAGCGTTTTGGTATTACATTTGGTAAAAATTATTACAAATTTTCAGACCTCAATGGCGAGGGAGTGCGAACTCCCTTGAACCTTTGGCTGTATTATTAGAGTTCGGTAAATTGTTTCATTTAATACATTAAAAGTGACATCCCTTTACGACGATTTTTCCCTATTCAATGGTACGGGTAGAAGTTGATTATGTAGTAAATAAATAGTACATCAAAACCACACAATTATAAATCTGCACGCCAATTTTCAGTCCCTGAACTTGACTCGGGACGATAGGAGTGTATAATTATGAAGGAATTAATTCAAAAACCAACCAAAAAATTTGTAGGGGAGGGGCTGTAATAGGGTGCAACGAGGTTGAAAAGTTGAGACGTTCAAAAACAAAACATTCAGAATTCTTGCCAAACCTACACACAAAATTTCAGCCCACCGCCACAGTTTGAGAAGGGCAGGATGGAGAGGGGTGGTGGTATTCGAAATCAATCAGAAAAAACAGTAAAAACCCTCCTAAAACCAATTTTTTCAAACACTCAAAAGAATGTAAAAGGACCAAAAAGTTGAAACCCATAAAAAGTGTAAATAAATATACGTGTGAAACTTCAACCACTTTCCTCCTTCGATGATGGTGATGGTGGAGAAAAGGGGATGGAATTAAGATGGAAACCGGTTTTCGTCCAGATCGAAAGGGGGGGGGGAAATCTCCCATACCTCATTTCTTATTATAAGAACGACAATGATTTTTGAATACTTTGTATCCTCCATAAATTGGTTTAGAAACGAACAATTTTTCCGATTAGCACCGCCTTTCCTAAATTCGAATATGATTGAATTTTGACCCAGGGCTATCCGTACTCATGTATATTTAATCGCACATTACTCTAAGCCTACTAGCAAATTTTGAACGATTTTGGTCGGTATCAAGTACAGTAAATTATTTTAATTTTCGAGAGAAAAAAAAAATAAAAAGAAGAGATAGTCGCTCAAAAACGGATTGTGTTGATGCCTCACCCACCCTCCCTTTTCCATCAGCCGTAGGTCGTTGGTCTGGAAATTTTTCGCGACTTTATTTTCTCATTTAGGGTAGGAGTAGAGAAAACAGACGAATATTTGCAGTGTCCTAAAACACATTTTCAAGATCTAAATCAGAAGTTTAATAATCAAAGGTAAACTTGTAAAAAATTGAATTATTAAATCATCATAACTTTTTACAAGATATTTTCGCATTATGAGGTGCCAAGAGAAATTTCAGGCACAGCGATAAGCAAGGTATCTGGAACCCTGCCAGTTGAGAAAATTTAACTCTTTTTTCTCCATTACCCAAAATGACAAAATTCGTCAATTTTTTTTTTAGCTCGGCCTATAACCTAATTTCCTACAAGTATACGGTCAAGAAAAACTAGGCTAAAATGGAAGGGGGGGGGGGGGGGGGTGCAGTATAAACAAAATCCTTATAGGATCCTAAAAAGCCATTAATATAATTTTTGGCGAAATCAGATATTTATTTATGTATTTTTCTCCCAAACTATAAATCATTTTGCTCAGCTCAATACCAACTAAATTCGACCAAATTTGAAAAATTGGCTTAGATTGGCGGCGGATTTGATATTCTGGAGTGGGGATGATCTAGGACCAAAATTAACATATGCCCAAATATGAAGGGGGGGGTGGCGAGAGGAAAAAATTGCAAAAATTATTCGTTTTTAAACCAATTAATAGGGAATCCGAAGTTGTACATCACATCCAAAAATCAGTCTCCTAGATCAATTAGCAGAGGAGTAAAGAGGGGGGGGGGTCGCCCTTTTTGATCTCGAAAAAGTGCTGTTACTTTTCTATTTCCCTTCAAATGGAGCTAGGAAGTTGAAATTTGATACGCATATTAAGTAGGTACCTTTTGGGGGTTTCGACTCTTCAAACCCATTGCTTCTCCTTACTGACGTGAAATACAGTTTTTTTTTGGGCAAGTTTTCTCATTCTTTATAGTTCGTTCTACCCTAAACTCCCCTCCAAATTGAACCAGAAAGTTGAAATTTGATATGTAGATCTAGTACAGGTTTTAGATGTGTTTTTTTGGTAGTTTCGACTTTTCAGCCTAATTGCACCCCCTCGCAGCTCCAAAAATGCAATTTTTTTCGTCGGTTTTTTTCTATTTTTCAATTTTGTTTTTCGCATAATTCGCCTCCAACTTGATCTAGGGGGTTGAAATTTGATATACAAATTTGGGGATTTGGGCAATTCATTCTGATATTTACTTGTACCCTTACTACAGTTCGAAAAAAATCATCCCAGAGCGCTAGGTTGGACAATTCGAATATTTTCTTAATTCATGAAAATCATGTTCAAACAACATCGTTCTGAGATGGTTACTTTTTTCATTTTTCGTCAAATAGGTACTAAAATCTTGTACCCGACTATCGCCACAGTAATTGCTCAAATTCGACCAGTAAGCTTAGATTGGCAGCTGATTAGATATATACGAGTGGGGATGGCCTCGAATTGAAAATCAATCATCAAATTTAGGAGAGAGAGGTGTGATGCTGAGCAGTAAAAATCTTCGTTATCGAATCAATCGGGGGGGGGGGGAATTAAAAATTGTGTAATACAGTGAAAAATTAGGCTGCTACGTCAATCAAGAAGGGAGCTATGAAGATCTCTTTTTTGACATCGAATAAAAAAATTGATTCTCATATGATTTCATTTTAAATTGATCTAGAGAACATTTAGCAAGTTCCTTAGATGTTTCTTTCGAGGATTTCGACTTTTCAGCCTTTTACTTTAAGATATACGCGATGTTGGAAAAAATTGTCACCAGGCTGACCAAACACCTAAACCTCAGCCAAATCAATCCAGCAAAAGAATTATTTACGGCGTACGCTAAGGCAACTAATACAACACGTAATTTCTACGCGATGCTGTTGACCGGTTGCCTATACAACTATATTCGTATCGCCATCATTGCGGCACGGTGCGGGCTGCGGTTCATAAATGGTTTAGTTTTTACGTGCGTAGTGTACGGTGTGTATATGTGCACATGAATGACTCGTATATCTCGCTATTCGGACAGGTTACCAGAAAAAGAAGCACAGTGTACCGCGTGCCCATCAGCTACCCTATTTCAATTAGCATATTCTCCATAATTGGTAGATATCGTAGCGTAGGCACCCATTGATAAGGCTTCCGAAGAAGCGAATCAGACATGAGGTATACCACTATTACCTATACATGCCGCACACATCAACTGGAAACAAATGAACCGCACACGTATTCGGAACATAATACATAAGCTATAGGTAGGTATAGGTACTCGTAATACAAGCCGACTTTGAAATAAATTTAATGCGATTTTCATCCAAAAGCGTAATTCCACGCGCATTTAAACAAATCGAAGCTGCGTAAAGCGCGCGGGGGGGGGGCAACCGCACACTTAATGAACAACGTCATAGTTACGCGAGAAGAGAGTCGGCTAATTTGTAAAATATATTAATAGGTGATATAATAAAACCAGTTTTTACTACATTTTTATTCGTTATTCTCTCTCGGCGACGCGACGAGTATTAGAAAAAAAAAAAAAAAAAAAAAAAAAAAACTGCTCCGTTATATAAAATATACAATTTAACATTGTGCATGTGTATTAAATATCATAACAAATAAACAGGAAGTGTAAGAGATTCGGGTTTAAGCGAGGTTTTTTTTTATTTTTTTTTTTTATTTTCGACGCGCGCGTTTTTTTTCTCTTTTTTTTTTTGGGTTGGTAGCGATTGTACATACACGCCGAATTTAAATTAGGCTCTTATTACGGAAATTTGTACATTTGTACGATAATAAATGTCCGAATACAAAAGAAATATTATACTCGGATTAATTCAACTATCGAGAATTTTTTTTTTTTACGAGTGAAATATATTTTTATATATATTATACTGGTCACTGCGGCCTGTATTATTTTACGACATTGTATTCGTTGATATAAATATAGGTCGCACAAGTGTGGGTTAGCGTGGTGGTGGTGATGCCTCGTGCAAGGCTTACACTACACAATTAGCTTATATATGTACTATTTTTTACCTCAGTTCAGGGTGTTTGCATATATGTAGAAATATTGCCTTGTGGGAGGTGATCATTATTTCCAATTGGGCGTTTTCATATGTGCCTATACGTGTATTGATGATAATTTATCGAGTGGTTTTAATTGTTCACCAACGAATGGTATCAGATGACCAAATTTTAGTAAAAAGTAATCGACATATTTTATTCATTGTTCAAACGAAATTACACCAATTGATCGTGATTCAAAACTTTGCAAACGGTTTTGTCCATCTTGGAAAAAACAGAAGAGTAAAAATGTTGAAAAGTGTACGAATCAAATGAATTTCTACAGAAATAATCTATCACTTATTCGTTAGGTATAAGTATAAAATAAATCATAAAGAATGAGATCAGCCTCAATTCTAGCACTTTGAGCCTCAAAAATACCATTTTAGAATAATCGATAAAAAAAAAGTTGGGTAACACCATAAACGAAATATTATTTTCAAAATTACGTTGATCGTTAAAATATTCTAAAAATGTCAAAGGCACCAGAAAAATTTTCAAATTAATACAAAAATTATTGGGAAAATGTTACAAAAATAATTTTTAAATTTCTAAACACCATCGAAACAACGTAAAAAACAATATAGAAAAACTGTAATAATTATTACAATGAGGTAAAAGCCTGCTATATTCCATTAAAACAGGTTAAAATAGTTCGAGATAGTTTAAGAAAAAGAAAATGGTGTAAAATTTCGAAAAAAAGCTGCTTACAGCGCAATAGAAACAAAAAAATTTGTAAGACGAAGCATAGATTTCACAAAGAACATGAAAGAAAAGGGAAAATATCACATACGTAGAAATCAGAATTTTTAGCCTGATTTGTCTGATATTTTCAAAAAAAAAAGTTGCAATTTTGGATAAAAGGTTCGGGACCGGGGGGGGGGGGGGGGGGGGGGAAGGAAACATGTATCAACAAGTTCCTGCTTGGTGTCTAAAAAGATCATTGAGAGCATTTTTAGACACGTCAGATATTTATTTTTTTCCCCTTGCCCCTCGAAAGATTAAAATCATTTACTCGAATCAATATTCGACCACTACGCTTAGACCGACGAAGAGTTAGATACATACTTAAGGGTGGGGATGACCTTAAACCGAAATTTAGTGATGTTCAAATGTGAGGAGTGAAGAGGGGTATGTGCATTTTCGAACCAATCCGTAGAAAATCAGAGCTTGTGTAACATATCCAAGGGGGATAACGGGGTAGGAGGAGGCATTTTTCAACTCGAATTAAGTTCTTTCCTCGCACGAATATCTTTCTCTTCCTTTTCTAAATTTAGCTAGGAGGCTAAAATTTCGGTATTTCTACTTTGGAACTGCATTCTACTCCTTCAAAGCCTCGAAAAAGTGGTTTTTATTCACGTTAGAATTAGTTTATTGCATCTTTTCGTGTTGCTTCCTGTCATAACTTTTTCACAAATTGGGTAAAAGGAGGCTTGAAATTGGGTACGTGGATTTTTAGCGGTCCTCGATGTGTCTCTTCAAGAGTTTCAACTTGACGGCCCCCTCCTCCCCGGCAGCTCCCTACGAGACTGAAAATAAAGGTGTTGAATTGATGGAAGATCGAGTACGAATGACCTGCCGGAGTTAAAAATTTAAAGCTGGTGCAAAAAGGCAAAAATCGCAAAAAATGTACATATTTAAATTAATCGATATGGAATTAAAAAAAAAAGAAATATGTACAACAAATTTAAAAATCAGCCTCCTTCAGCAAATTAGGGCCAGAAATGAGGGGTTACCTGTGTTTTTAACCCGGGTAAAAGTTCGGCTGTGTCTCCCCTTCATAAATCTTAAAATGTGCCAGTTGAGAGCTTCAACTTTTCAGTTCCAAGTATTGTCCTTCTCCATGTAGCTTTATAAATTGCATTTTTGAGCAGTTTTTGTCCTTTTTCGAGCTTCTCTAATGCCTATATCTTTAAAAAATTGAGCTAAAATATGGGAAGGAGATGGGTTGAAATTTTTTAATTTAGACGATATCCTAGATTTGTCTATGAGAAGTAGGTTAGGGGGGGCACGTATATTTTTAGCCCTGGTTTAAGCTTGTACCGCGCTAATCTCTCTTCCATCCCCTCTTCCTGTTCAAATTTAGTACCATACGGGTGAAAATTCGTAGAATTTCAAAAGTTTACAAAAATGAAGCTTTCGCAATGTACCTATTACTTATTTTGAAGGAGAAAAAATTGGCTTTGAATACCTTTTTCCCAATTTCAATAATTTTCAAGCTTCAATTAGTAAATTTTGTCAATGTTAGGTCGATGAGATATCTCGACCGGAAATTCGATAAAGACTTTGAAATTACGAGCTCGATAACTGTTTTTCGAATGCATAAAAGATGAAAGCTGATAACACGCAGACGTAGATTAGGTAGATAGATAAATATAGAAACATTCAGAAGTACTAACGAACGACTGCGTGCAACGTATCGTACGTAAATAATTTTCTTCACTATTTTAACACGTTTTTAGGCTGATTTTCTATGTAATATTATCAATGAAAACCAGCCTATTACGAACTGTCAACTTACGGCGGATAGATGGAGAGGGAGAGGGGGGCTACCACCATTGAGCTCCTTTTTTGGTCATGTCTGATATTCATTAATTTTTTTACCGAAACTAAAAATCGTTTGCTCAGCTTGACAGCCACCAAAATTGGCGAAATTTAGCCAACAGCCTTAGATTGGCGGCATATTTGATATTTTCGATCAGGCATGACCTCGGGTCAAAATTCAGTTATGCTCAAATTTGGAGGAGGGGGTGCTGAGGGGCTAAAATCACAAAAAATTATTCGTTTTTAAATCAATCGATAGATAATTAAAAGTTGCATAACATATTCAAAAATCAGCTTTCTAAGTCAATTAAGATGGGAAATATGAAGTTTTTTAACTTTTCGATGGTGAAAAAGGTCCTTCCTCCTCTCCCCCCCCCATATCATCCTTCCAAATAAAGGAATACTGTTGAAATTTGGCATATAAATTTAATAGAAGCTCCACATGTGTCTTTTGGAAGGGTTTGTAATTTTCAGTCCCATTGCACCCCCCCTCCTCCTAACAACCCCGCAAATGTAGATTTTTAGTAAGTTTTTCTTATTTTTTATGTTTTTGGCACGCATAACTCCCCTCTAAATCGAGCTAGGAGGTGAAAATCTGGTATGTAGATTTACAAGGGTTCTAGATATGCCTTTTGAGGTTTCATTTGTTCACTTCAATATCTACTTGTACAGCCATCCCCCCCCCCCCCCCCCCCCCATCAGCCTAACTTTTCAAGAAGAAACATCATAGAGTGCTCCTTCAAATTCGCATATTTTCTTCACTTTACAAAAATCAGGTGCTTTTTTTTGTTTAGGTATTAAACAATATTACCTATTTAAATGAAAGAAATGACTTTATCAGCTCCTAGATCTACTTACTACATATGCTGTATGACGTGAAAGTTACAAAATAAAATTATACACGGTGGTTAGACTCCATCGGGGAGATTTTTCTACAGTCAGTAAGTGCTTATCATGCCACATAATATACTCGTACAACAATTCATCTTGACCCCTAGCTCGATGAGATGAAATGCTAAATCAACCAAACTCGATGTTCGTATACGCTACGTGGAACGTGGAAAGGTTTCGCAAATACATTCCTCATAATTCTGGTTATATTGGTCGTCATCGACGTCGACATCGCGCAGTCGTACCCATAAAACCATACGATATGCGTACAATATTGTCAGATACATACATACATATATATGTAACCTATGCGAAGAGATGTGGACGAACTATCGTTATTAATCTTATTATCGACGTCATTTTCTCCATCTTTGCATGTCACGACTATCGAATGATAAATCCAAACGATCAGAAAGTCAGACGGACGTCGTCGTCGTCGTCGTCGTCGTCGTAGGATGGATTATTCGTGGAGAAGGTGTACAATGCAGCACTACAATAAGTAAATTATCTGTACTGCGGTACTCAATGTCCAGAGTTATGGCAAAAAAATTCTCTCATATATGCGAAGTACGTAGACCAACGTATTATCTACGTACGAGTTGGGTTGACGATGATGACGACGACGACAACGACAACGACAACAACTTACGCACGCATGTACAGTACCAGTAAGTAAGTAAGTATACACACGTAAAGGTAAAGAAGTACTACATACAAAGCTGACCAGCATCATTTCATTGGTATCGTAAGTATCTCGTGTAAACTTTGAACTATGTCATGGTATACCAGTATAAACGTTGCACGCCGTCCGCAGCCCTGGTTTGCGCGGCCTACCCACCAATGTAGGAGGACTTGCATAATTCTCGCCATAGCTCGCGTGCTCGATGATCTACGGAAGTACATCGCGTATCGTTATGACAAATATCACTAAATTTGGACACCACGATGGCTGGTAATAATACAGTGAAAATTTTACCTATGTACCTGTACCTACATACCTATGTACAGTTCTAACAACAACGTCGTCTTATTTAATTATTTACATGTCACGGTACGGCGAGATAATATACACACCGAAGCTGGCAAGTCTGGACTAGTGCGATAATTTATACGCAGGTATCAACCGAACCGCACCGCACCGATTAAATACAGCACACTCTCGAACAGCTCGTTTCTTCCACGTACAAATATATTTGTATATATGTACGTTTAGGTATCATATAGTCGAGTACGTATTAAATACATCCATAAATGTTAGCTTTTTTTTTAATACGATTTAGGCGATCTGGGTGGTAATGGTGAGCTGACCGAGCATACAATCCAAAGTCCTCATGCACACAGCATCATAGTTAAATAGTTGATAGGTTTTTTATAGCATCCTTATGCCTCTAAACATTCGCCACTATCGCAGCAGCTTTGGCAAAAAAAAATAAATAAATAAAAATTCGCGACAAAACTGTGACAAAACCATCCGTCATTAAATCAACACCATAGTTTCGTTTATCGAGAACCAATCTTCGTCACAAATAACCACCACAACCAACGACGGAAGGGAACAGAGTAACGTATAGTCAGAACCAATAGGTAGAGGTACCTTCAGTTCACACAGAAGCCAAATGGTCACACCCAAGAACACGAATCTTCGCAACAGGAAAAAAAATACCAGCTATATTGTGGAGCTGCTGGCTCGTTTGATCCAAATCTGACTGGACATTAAGAGTTGCTAAGTAGGTACTATAAGCATAGACGAGGTACCAGCTACGTACGCAGTATACCAATAACTTACTCTCTGGACGTACAGTATTAGAGACGGCGTTAATGTAGAGAAAATCTAAAAATTTATAAACCATATTAATAAGCTGGTCATGTCGCGCGTGACGTGTAATGATCGCCTGCTCGCTTGTCCAACTCGTTACGTAGTAGTAGCCACCGTAGTAGTTGTTTTATAGAAGAACCGAGTAGTAGTGTAAGAATATTATAAAAATATATAACGACGCATCGTTACAGTACATATCATTATTATTATTATTATTATTGTACAAACGCACGCCATATAACCCTCCACTGCCACCATAGCCAAGCCGTACCATGCCAATATGCCATACAACCGGTGGTAGTGATATATTTTGAAATTACTATACGCTTAGGTATGGTAGTTTGGCTTCTTATTTCATGCGATTATATCGTTAGCAGATTCTCTTGTAACGCGTGATACACAATTTTATACCATCGCATCGTCTGGGTTGGATTACATTTCGTACAGACTGTGATTTAATGGAATTTCCAAAATGGATACGTAAGAGAGAAGAAAGCATAGACGGATGTAATCGTCCACTTGTACACGTGTATCGATCGAGAGACTCTTTAGTGTTACAAGTACATAGAAAGAAGTTTGGAAGTGTGGTGAACTTCTTACAGAACGTGGAAAGAACAAAAAATCGCTCTACGATGTTTCTTGTTGTTCAGTAGTAGGGGTACGGGTAAATATTGCAGCGAATAGCTGACCCCCCCTCCCCCACCACCACAAGACACACCCACCACTCCTATTAAATCTACATACCAAATTTTAACTTCCTAACTCGATTTGGAGCATAGATATGTGTGAGACAAATATAAAAAATAAATCCACCGGGGGGGGGGGGAAAGAGGGACTTGTGCAGGTACAATGGGGATGAAAAGTCAAAACTTCCCAAAAACGCGCATAAATCCTCGACTGAATGTACACGACTAATTTCAACTTCCTAGGTCAATTATAAGGGGAGATATGCGCGAGAAAAATTTCAAAAATAAAAAAAAATCACCAAAAAACCACTTTTTGGGGCTTTGAGGAGGAGCGACAGGGATGAAAATTCGAAACCTCCAAAAAGTACATGTCGGACCTCTACTAAAGGTACATACTAAATTTAAACTTATTAATTCAATTTGAAAGGGAGATATGCACGGAACGAACTCAAAAAATAGGAAATAACTCCAAAAAACCACTTTTTTGAGGCTGAGAGTAAGCGAAATGGGGATGAACAATTGAAACTCCCAAAAGTCTCATCTGTACACATCTGATTTCAACTTTCGGGTTCAATTTGGAGGAGAGATGATGCGTGGGATGAATTCAAAAAATAAGAAAAAACGCCCGAAAACCACTTTTTTGGGGACTTCTGTGGAGGTGCGATAGAGATGAAAAGTCCAAACCTCCTAAAAGCATATATAAGATCTGCACTAAATACACACGTCTAATTTCAACTTTCTAGTTCGAGTT
Source organism: Ferrisia virgata (assembly GCA_900060175.1). NCBI lineage: Eukaryota > Metazoa > Arthropoda > Insecta > Hemiptera > Pseudococcidae > Ferrisia > Ferrisia virgata. The sequence goes on along the minus strand of FIZR01020606.1, from coordinate 9,213 downwards.
AGAGGAGAGATAATGCGGTAGACAACTCAAAAAATAAGAAAAAATGCCCTTAAATCACTTTTTTCGGGACTTCTGTGGAGGTGCGATGGAGATGAAAAGTCCAAACCTCCTAAAAGCATATCTAAGACCCCTGATAAATACACACGCCTAATTTCAACTTACTAGTTCAATTTGGAGGAGAGATAACGCGTGGGATAAACTCAAAAAATAAGAAAAAACGCCCTAAAACCACTTTTTTGGGGAATTTTCTGGAGGTGCGACGGGGATAAAAAGTCAAAACCTCCTAAAAGCTCATCTAAGACCTCTACTTCATGAACACACCAAATTTCAACTGATCAATTACCTTTAGAGGGAAGATATGCGTGGAAAAAATTCTAAAAATAAAAATCACCAAATGAACCACTTTTTTGGGGTTTTTGAGGAGATGCAATGGTGATGAAAACTCGAATCCTCCATAAAGCATATCTAAGACCTCTTCTATTAACTCCATTTGGAGGAGAGATATGCATGAGACAAATTCCAGAAATGAGAAATACCTTCAAAAAACTAAATTTTTTGGGGCTTTGAGGAGGTGCAGTGGGGATGAAAACTAGAAACCTTCAAAAAACATATCTAATACCTCTACTAAATATACACTCCAAATTTCAACTTGTTTACTCAATCTGGAAGGAAGATATGTGTGAGGCGACTCTCAAAATGAAAAAAATAACTGAAAACCCCACTTTTTTTGGGGCTTTGAGGAGGTTTCATATGGAGGAAAAATCAAAACCCCCAAAAACCATATCTAAGACCGCTACTAAATCCCCTCGGAATTTCAACTACCTAACTTAATTTTGAGGGAAGATACGCGTTTGTTAAATTCCGAGAATAAGAAAAATCACCAAAAACCACTTTTTTGGGGCTTTGAGAAGGTTTGACATGAATGAAAAATCTAAACCTCCAAAAAACACGTCCATGACATGTACTAAATGTACACGTCAAATTTAAACTTCCTAACTCAGTTTGGAGGGGAGATATGTGTTAAACGAAACCCAAAAACGAGAAAAATAACCATATATCCATTTTTTTGGGGCTTTGAGGAGGTGCAATAGGCATGAAAAGTCGAAACCTTCAAAAAAGCACATCTAAGACCCCTATTAAATATAATTCAATAGAGGGGAGATATGGGTGGGCAGCCTTTATATCTCCGCTCGTAATCGACCTCGAGGGTCAATTTTCCCACAACATATATAATTTTTAATTCTTTACCGATTGATTTAGAAAAGGGACAATTTTTGCCCTTTTAGCCCTCAGTTCCCCGCCGCCAAATTTAAGCATAACTGAATTTTGACCCAAGATCATCCCCACCCAAAAATATTAAATCCGTCCTTAAACCACACCTATTGCCAAAATTTGACCAATTCTGAGTCGAGTAAATCATTTTTAATTTCGGGGTAAACATTTTTTTTTTTTTAAATAAAAAGAAATAATTTAAGACATAACCAAAAAACGGTCTCAATGGTCTTCTAGGTCTCCAAAACGGATTTCGTCGTAATAGCCTAGTTTATTCTTTAAAGAAAATCAGACTATAACTTAGGTCCTTTAATTGGGGTAATTTTCAAACAGCTAACTTATAAATCTTTCTCTAGGTGGCTTAGGAAGACTACAATGTACTCCTAAAATTAGACTATTTTATAAAAAAAAAAAAATTCAGTGTTTTATTTACACAAGTAGGAATTTTTCAATTCTTCCTCTTTCCTCCTTCCTAGGAGGATGCTTTTTAAAATGTTAATTCTCGTTCGATGGTTCACTTTTAATCAAAAGTCCACTTAATTCATTATAAATTCGTTCCATGATTTTCTAAATGTTGAAAATCACACGTTTCGAATTTTGCATGAGAGCAAAATGAGTTAATGGTTAAAGCCTAACAGCAAGAATTCAACTTGACTGATAATGAATAAATCGATCAATATCACATTGCTCGTAAGAGGTATTCATGAAAAATTATTACTTACTAATTTTCATATTCTTTTATTTTTAACCGTGAAAATTCAAAACTCACCTGAAACACAGAAACAAAATAAAAAATTATTAATTAACAAAATAAGGAAAAATAATCGCGGATTGAGTACTTGTTGAAAAACTGAAATATACAATAATGTAAGTATAGATATAGAGTAAAATAATGCAACATAGATATTTCAAAAAACTAATAATTTTAATTCAATGTAAATATCCATTTCCACAAAAGGTTTCAAGGAAGGTACGTATAAGATTACATCATTCGTATGCATATTTAAAACCCTTCAAATATCCTTTTCGATTTCTTCAAGGTTTAAAGCTCATCCTAAACCTATCGTTATTAATTTCGTTCACGAAGAGAAAAATTTCGAAAAAAATCATTACCATAAAAATCAATTTTATGGCCAACCAAGTATTTATTTACTTTTAAAAAATTCTACATTTTTTACTCATAACTTTTAAGTGGTTCTTTATTATGCAAAAAAGCTACGTTCGTCTTATAAAATATATATTCAAGTTTAGGTAAAAATAAAAAAATAAAATGCGAATAAAACGCATTTCCTGTGAACTTGAAAACGACTTATTTTTTAAAGTATTATAATTAAACTCTCGCAAATAATTACGTGAAAAATAAGTAAACGAATCCCAAAATACATACGTGAAATCACATACTTATTTACCTATGTAGATACGTCTGCGTCTATTGAACAGTATGTCGGGGTACTAAATCTTTAAATTATACCTCTTTTTTTTTTTTTAACCCATATGCAATTTTTTCGATATTTTCGATAATTACCTACGTTTTATTTTTTTATTTCTAGTTTTCCTTGATTATTTATATCGTGTCTTTTCCTCGTATGTATAAAATTCACAAAAGCGATGCCGTCAATTTATTAAATAATTTTAATGAATAAATTTTCATCAGTTTGTTGATAAACTAACACGAACCAGAACAACAGCTAAGAACTGAGTTTTTTTTCATTTCTGATATGTACTTATTCTTCGCAAACTATATTATTGAAAAAGACATCCTGAGTAGCTTACAAGTCAGAAGAATTCAATAAATCCATTATCATTGGAATAGAAAAATCAACCAACCAGCTTTTCATAGAGAAACTTGTCACGTATGTGGAAAACCTACGAAGATTTTCAATTAAGTAGATGTGTATTTGGCGGGAAAATCCAGCCAAGAAAATGATTCAGCCAGCCCTACAACTAGCTACAGGTATAATCAGGCGAATAGTGCGACTGTTATACCTTCGTGTATTTATATAGGTAAGAGATTACATGTTGTTGGCTATCGAGATCACCCAATTTAGCGATGTTGTTTGGGTTGGCGAGTGCGACGAGCTTACGTATACATATGGTTGGTGTAGGTACAAGTTTGAAAAATGAAAACGTCGTTTAAAAACATTATGTCGACTCGATTAAGCAATATTTTATAATTAATATTTATATATCGATGCTGCGCGAGCAATTCGGTGCTGTATATTCGATGGATATAGTCAGATAGTCAGATAGATGGATAGATGGATAGATGGATAGATGTATGCGGTGTACACAGTACACTAGAAGCAGATACTTGTATATACTTAGGTGCCTAGATATATAGGTACCTTTATATATATATACATATATACATACGATAGATAATGACGTATTTATACATTATTTTTTTATCATTTTTCAAGGTAGTTAACAAAAACGTACGTACGTACGTATATCTTTTTCGAAGGCGGGTTTGACCAGATTGGGTCTATCGCATTTGGCCGCGACTCTCTAGCTTCGATGTGGATGTAGTACCTATAAGTGTACATGTAGTAAGTACGACCTATACTTGTATAGTAGATGTGCGTGTGTGTGTGTATGTGTGTGTGTGTGTATGTAGCATGATAGAAATGACCCCGAGATTAGATTACACAGCAGTGGCGAAGGAGCGAAGAGGCGATCGCGTTTCACCTGAGCATCTGAGCTGGGGGCCTCACCCGGAGGCGGCTCGCCTTAGGACAGCATTCCAGTACTTTTGTAGTTATCTGGTCCAGTGGTTCCGAAACTGAATTCGCGTCGTCGTCTTGGTCGTCTTCGTCTTGGTACACCGCCACCAGCACCATCGCCTCCTCAGTACAGTGTACCATATCGCGATATACGTAGAGGTACTGTGCGTCTCGCGTGTTACTTTCCAACCAGCCGTGCATCTAGCTACCTCGTAGACCTATTCTACGTACATACGTCTCTATACGTATATTACATACAACCAGATTCGTATAGTTGAATTATATCCGCGGTTAATACAGTCTTCCTTATTTTTCATCTTACGTTTACTTTTTGTGGCCCAATCGTGATATTGTAGCGCCACATTATCGTACCACGCGTAATGTAGGTATTACTTAGCTCGAATCGAGCATACCAAGATAATCCGAATAATCCATTACTTAATGTATCGGTATTTTTTATACGTTTCGTATACGATGATAATACGATGGATGGTGTTCGAAAGCCAAACCAACTTTTGAAATTACAATCGTCTAAGATGGAGATGGCTATGGAACTTGAACCCTCTACACCCTACCTACGGGGCCAAGGTCAACTTCTACAACATCAAATTTGCATCTGGATAAATAAGCAACAATTTTCAAACACGAGAACAGAATTTTAAGACCTGACAACAGACGAGATCTCGAACACGTTTTTCTGAAATACTTCCTGTACAAAAAATATCATCTTCAGTTTACACTACCCTTTCTCCACATCCTTCCAAGGATCTACAGCGGTTTTCTTAAACTGGAGGAATAAATATGGATCTAAAAAGAGTTCAAATTCATTTCTTCTTATTTAAAAAAAAAAAAATTTAAACATCTCTCGTCACTTTTTTTTGGCTTGTGTAGCGAGTAAAAACCGTAGTGTATTCGCCTACCCTAAAAATTGAACAAAGTATATCCCCAGCAAGTTGACATTGAAGGCGAAATTCTGCCAAAATATGAATACCAGCTGTGAGCTTTAAACAACGTGTTCATACATCAAAACGACAATTTACGTCGCATAAAATCAACAGAAATTCCTATTTTTTGAGAATTTTTTGACAAAATGCTTCCCATTTTTTCGGAAAATTTCCTCATACAAAAACAGGGAAAGGTTGGATAAATGTCAAAAAAAAAACCTCAAATTGGATATTTTTCCGCAAAACCCTGTTTTTCCAGTTTTCACACTCATCTGTGAAAAGTTACCGCTAACAACTTTTTAGGATCAGGATCCTCTACGAAATGGAGGGGGGGAGGAATTCCCACGAACTATGGTATAAATATTTTTCATTACAGATGATAACATTTCGTAACATTTTGGAACTTGAATTGGTCGTCCCCTACAACATCGAGTTCATGAAGAACTCTGACAAATAAGCACTGAACTTTCGAGTCCAAAGACAAGAAAGATCTTCAACCCCTTTTTCACAAATTTTCCCCAAGGAAAAAAATTTGTTTTTTTTGCTAGCCTGATTTTCCATGTCATATTGTTAATGAAAATCAGGCTATTACAGCCCATCGACCGACGGCGCTGTGGTGGGTAGGGGGGATCCGTTTCGGGATCCTAGAAGACTATTAAGACAATTATTAGTCATGTCAGGTATTTATTAAAATCATTTGCTATGCTCAATACTGACCAAAATCACTCCAATTCAGTCAATCGGCTCAGTTTGACGACAAATTAGGTATATTTAAGTGGGGATGAACTTGGGTCAAAATTCAGTTATGCCCTATTTTGGGGGAGGGGGTGCTGAGGAGTCAAAAACGCAAAAATTGCCCTTTTCTAAGCCAATCGATAGAGAATCAAACGTTGTACATCATATCCAAAAATCAGCCTCCTAGGTCAATTAGGAGGGGAGATATGAGGGTTTTCCCCCTTTTTGGCCTTGATAAAGAGTTGTTCCTCCCCTATCTTTCCACCAAAATGAGAAATTTGGTACCTGCATTTAGTAGGAGCCCTACATGTGCCTTTTGGTGGTGCCGACTTTTCAGCTCCATTGTACCCCCTCACAATCCTAAATTTATGGGTTTTTGGTCAAGGTTTTCTCATTTTTTAATTTTTTTTAATTTGTTCCTCGCATAACTCCCCTTTAAATTGAACCAGGAACTTGAAATTAGGTGTGTACAGTCAAGTAAGAACCGTAGCTGTACCTTTTAGGGTTTTTGAGACTTTTTAGCCTCATTGAACCCTTCCTACCCACAACACTCCCTTTTTTTGTGGCAGGGAGGGGGGGATATGAACATCTTTATTTTTTCGAATAAGCGAGCTCTTTTTTCCTACTAAATTTTCAGTTTGGTTAACAAATTTTTTCCTAATTACGTAAATGAAGCGAATAGTGCAAATAGACTAGACTTGTGTAAATGTCCGAGCGAAGCGAAGGCAAAATTTTGATAAAATAGAATTTTTTAATTATTAAAGAGAAGATTATTTCGAAGTTTTATACAGAAAACGTAAGATTTTCAGTGTTCACAAGTTTTTCGAGTTCGGCCTTGAATGTTGATTAAAAATACAGCCCAAGTGAAGTTAGGGCAAAATTTTTAGAAAATATTAACAAGAAAGCTCAAAATTTTGCATTTCAACGCATCTTTCTCAGTATTCTTTGAAATTTACCAAATGTCAAATTTTCAGTTTTTCCAAATAACTTATTGAAAATTCTCCAAATAACTTATAGGTTTTTCACGTGAGAAAGGGGCAGCTCACCATCATTACCTCTCCCCCCTACCGCCTTGACGTCGGCATGGCTCTGCTGAAGCGAGCGGGGGAGGGGGGAGTATTACAAAAATTTGTTTTGGAGTCCAAGAAGATCAAATTGAGATTGGTTTTGAAATTTTGCATTTGACTTTAGCGATTAGTGTTTAACGTGACTTTGGCAGTGGCTTAGATACAAAGAGGGATATCAGGATTTTAACTCCCTTCGCCCCTCCCCTAACAATTTTATTACGTCAGAATTCATGGTGAAATTCTGTATTATTTTAGAGCTGAGAAATATGTCAAAATACTGATTTTTTCACCTACGACGCTCAAAATTTTGCATAATTTTCGCCTTTGCTTCGCTAGGGCTCTATATTTTTTACCTTCTACAAAAATGCCAGCAAATCCCGCCCCCACACCCCGAAGTCGACAGAAGTTACGTTACAGGCCTCTGGACGAAGGAAGGGTTCAGCAAATTCATTCCAAAATCAACCTTTACCCCAGCCACCGCAACAATACTTTGCTCAAAAAAAGTCGAGTACCTTTGCATTTTTTCATTATTTTTACAACGTTAACAGACACTCTTTGTAACTTTAAATTAAGATCGTTTAGTGGTAAAAACATCGATAGAGAATTATGAGTGAAATCTATCTGCAATGTAATCGATCAAAAGCAGATAAACAGTTTGAATTATCATTTCAACGCGTCGAAAAAAATACCAACTGGGGATGTCGAGTGGAATGATGGAGGGGCCTGTTTCAGTTTCAGGCTGTACAGCATTTTCGTAAATTTCAAAATTTCAAATGAACCTTTAGAGAATTTCAGCAGATAATCGCAACTCGTAGAGCATGATACATCCGCAACTTTACAATCACAATCACAACGACAACACGACACGATGGTGAACTTCTATATCCTCGAACCGATCAATATATGCTCACACTTCCCAACTCTTTATATTTACGTATCTCGAAGACTACTGCACTTGAAACGAAACAGAAGAGAAAAAAAAAGAAGAAAGAAAGAAAGACGAAGTAGAAGAAAAACCTCACACCGATAAAAATCGCCACTATGTTACGAACCATTTGAATTATAGTCGCCACAATCAACACACACGGACCAGCATCCACAGATCTCTCCGTACCCCTCTTGTTAGCATAACGGTGCAGGAACGGATCCTTCTCTCTCTCTCGTCCATCAAAAACCAGCTTCAGACCATAAATGTTATTATATCGTATGCGGAGCCACAACGCAACGGCAAAGCTAAAGTTCTTTTTCTTTTTTTTTTTTTTTTCACGTGTACGGTTTTTTCCCTCATCCTATCCACCTTCCTCTCTTATTCTTCTTACAATAAGCGAAGAGAACCACATCTCGTACGAATAAAACTGTCTTTGAAAAAGGCGAAGGCCTCCGAGGATCTTATCGATATGTGGTCAGCGCAAATGCGAGTAATAAGTGTTGAAAGTCATGGCACACGCGTTTCATTCTGGGTGAGCAAATGCGCCAATATACATATATACGCGAACCAACATACTGTACATATTATGTACGTAGATGTACCTTACATCTACGTACGTACTTATTGCACGTATTTATAGGCATATATAAGCCATATATCGTGTACGAATGTACAAGTATGTAGTGTACTTACACCAGCACACATACACAATATACAAATACATGGATATTTCAGCTCTTCGTACAACCACACATCAAGAGTATCTCTGTATGGTGGGTATGGTGTGTGTATGTGTATGTGTGTGGAAGTATTATACAGCTATACTCGAATAAGAGAGTTATTATTACTGAAGTGGAGATTTTCAAAGTCGAACCGTGTGTTCTTCCGCTTACATATAATTATATAGCAGCTAGACGTATCGATAATAGTTTATAATGGCATCTGACCGATTTACCATAATTTTTTTTTTACTCTCATCCGACTGAATCTGATTCTCTCTCGGATGCCAACAAGTACCTACTAGGTAGTAGGTACCTACATTTTAAAACTATAGCTCCATAATACAAGGTTATTGGTGGTAAGATTCATTTGGTGAAACTGTAAAAGAAGATGTACATGAATATTTTCTCCTGCATATCCTGCATCTGAATATAGGCTTATGCTGAGCACATCATCAGGGCTGGAGATAAGATCATAAATATTCGGGCAGACTTGAGCCACAACAGCACATTTCTGAAGTAGGTAATTTAATTTTTGTAGCAGAAAGCATAATATGGCGCAGGTGAAGCGAGGGTGGAAATTTTAAGAAAAGCTATGTAAAAAGTTGCAATCTTTGGTAGCTACTTGAAACCTACAGATGGTAAAATTTTCAGATATTTTTTATTTATCGTCTTCGTCGTCGGGGTTGCTTCTCCTAGTCAGGAGGTTGCGTGCATCTACGCCTATATTAGACAGCTCCTCGCGCACTAGAAAGTTTCTTTCCAGGGTCTTGCAAGGTGAGTTGACTGGTGAGTTGGTTGTTACCAGTTCTGATCGTCTTCGTC
>FIZR01020601.1:0-19451 GCA_900060175.1 Ferrisia virgata | reverse complement strand
TAATGTACCACTCTAAAATATCGATATGATGTATTCAAAACCTGTACGACAAATTGGGGATGTGGGCAACAGGAAAGACGCCGGGAAGCTTTTTTTTGCTCAAGTGTCCAATTGATTTCACTAACATACAACTAAATCGAGTAACTATTAAAATAAAATATAATTTTTTGAAAAAAATTTTTTTTCATAAAAGAATAGTTTTCTTGAAAATCGAAACAATTTCACAAAATTCCCCCCCCCCCATTCTCCCAATATGAAGAAAATATAGTTATACCAATTGGCGCGAGTGAGTGGGGAGGAGTGGGAGGTTCCTCATTACACCAAAAAAATTTTTCAAAATGGATGGCTATCAAAGCCTTTTCAAAAGTTATGAACGAAAATTCGACAGAATTTTTAATTAAATAATTTTTTTTTGTAGTTTTCGATTCCTCATATTTTGCACACCACTTCACCTATGACCCTAATTTTTAGCCTGATTTTCTATGTCATATTGTCAATGAAAGCCAGGCTATTACGGTCTGTCGACTTAGGCGGTGGATGAGGGGAGGGGGGTATCAATAAATCCATCTTCGCGTCCTAGAAAACCATTACAACCATTTTTGGCCATGTCAGATATTTATTTATTAATTTTTTTCTCCGAAACTGAAAAATTATTTGCTCAGCTTGATACCGACCAAAATCGATCGAATTTGGGAAATAGGCTTAGATTGGCGATAGATTTAATGGGTTAAAATTCGGTTGGGTGCGGATTTGAGGGAAGGGTTGCTGAGGGGCTAAAATCGTAAAAATTGTTCCTTATTAGGCCAATCGATGGGCAATCCAAAGTTGCATAACATGTCCAAAAATCACTCTCCTAGGTCAATTAGGAGGCGAAATATGGGGGTTTTCCCTTTTTAGACCTTGAAAAGGGCTGTTCCACTCTTATCTCCTCACCAAATTCGATGTTTCGTCTTTTCAACCTCATTACACCCCCTCACAAACTCAAAAATTTTTGTTTTTCGATCGCTATTTCTCATTTTTTGAGTTTTTCCTCGCATAACTATCTTTGAAATTTAGGTAGAAAGTTAAAATTTTGGTATCGAGTAGGGGTCCTAGGTGTGCCTTTTGGAAGTTTCGATTTTTCAGGCCCATTGCACCTTTTCGCAATTCGGAAAAGAGTTTTTTGTCGGTTTTTCTCATTTTTTTGAGTGTGTTCCTCGCTTAACTACCTCCCAAATTTGGTTAGGAAGTTAAAATTTAGCATGTAGATTTAGTATAGGTCTTAGATACGTCTTTCGTCGGTGTCAACTTTTTTAGTCCCTGTCCCCCTTCATTGAAACTCTTCTATGGTTAACACTGATTAGGAAAGAAGCGTTGCGAGATGTTTGCCTAGTCTTTAAACCGCAGGAGCTCATGTACATAAATGCAGCATTTTTTTCACAATTTCGTACAAGTTATGCAAGCAAGTGCAGCTCGAGAACCAAAGTAGGTAGAAATTTAGAATTTATTTGAAGCGAAAAGGGAATTTTATCAACATTACAGTGGTGTAGTTAGTTTTTGTTACGACAGAGCAGGGAAGTGAGCAGTTGATAAAATAATGATAAAAGATGTAGGTACTAAAAGCTTCAATTTTCATAATGTTTATACAATTATTTGAAAATTTGTTCCCCTGACAGATCAAGGATATCATTAGCGGAAAAAAATTTGACTTAATCTCTCTGTCTAACTTGGATGAAAAGTTATACGCATTTGAAATCTCGAAAACTATGAGAAATTAATTTTTTAAAACATTGTATTGTTATTTTTCAACTTTAAAACCTCCTTCCTCACTAAAATTGCAATACACATTTCAACATCACACGCAGAATATCATCGCTGCTGGCTAAAAATGGCAAACGTACGAACAAGGGATGAAAAAAGAAGTCGCAAAGGTCAACTTTTGAAAACGCGATTGGTGAAATCTCGCGGTTAGTTCTTATTTTGCGATATCACATTTTATCAATCGTACCAATTCAATTAAACTGAGTGCATTCACGGTGGTTTTTGCTGGCTCTTTCGAGGTTAATTTATTACGTGTAAAGCTTTCAGCTTTATGGTGGCGAAAGTATTTCGAACACACTGGCAATTTAATACTTTTAACTCGACTTTACGTTTTTACCACATCGAGTCGATTAGGTACTTTGGTAAATACATTCGGTCGAATGAGCGAGTACAAAACAGAAAGAAAAAGACACGAGAGAAAAAAAAAAGGTTTTTTCCGTGTAAATGTGTAGTACGAGCTCTTCACGCAGGATGCTGTAAGCTGTGCTATAATAAAACCTAACTAAAGAGATTGAAAGTAAACACCAATCACATAACAAGAGGGTTGCCATAAATGGGGAAAAAGTCGAATTTATTTTACTATACGTAGAACGTATATACACGATTTCGAGCTCGACAACCACGAACGGCTGCTTATTTTATACTTTTGTCTAATGCCGTGTGCCAATTTCATCGTATAAATTAATTCGATTCTTCCGAGGCGATTACTGGTACGCGACCACTTGCGGTAAAATTACTTCTCAACTCAGTGTAAAAAATTTTCCCAACTGTTTCCTTTATTTACTATCCCAAAGTGTGGTATTGAGTCGAGCTACCAATGAGTCAATGAAATGCAGAAAATTTAAATTATTTTTTTTTTTTAAATAGTACGTCTTTTTCGTATTTGTTTTGTTCAACAATCTCTCTCTTCCTTCGTCGTCATAAGAAAAAACGAAGCATAAATTCAGATTGCTCAGTCAGGGAATAGAAAAAGGAACGCTCTGGGACGTTTTTTTCTTGAACAGTGGTCTTAGGGGTACAGATAGATAGTAAAGTGAATAGCTAAAACTATACCAAAAGATACATCTAAGACCTACACCAAATCTACAGAACCGAATTTTAAATTTCTACCCCAATTTGGAGGGGAGATACACGAGGGATAAAATCAAAATATTAGTAAACCGGGCCAAAAAACTATATTTTTGGGGCTGTGAGAGGCTGTAATGAGGCTGAATAGCTGAAACTATCGAAAGGCATCCAACTACAGTCTCTACTAACTGTACGAAACAAATTTCAGCTTTCTAGTTCAATTTGGAGAAGAGATAGGAGAGGAACAGCCCTTTTTTGGGTTAAAAAAGGGAATACTCCTCCCCCCATACCTCTCCTCCTATGAGACTGATTTACAAACATTGGATTGCCTGCCAATTGACTAAACAGGAACAATTTTGAGATTTTGTCCCTCAGCACCCTCTCGCTCAAATTTGGACACAACTGAATTTTCACCCGAGGTCATCCCCACTCGAAAACATCAAATTTGGCGCCAATCCAAGTCTGCTACCTAATTTTGATCAATTTTAGTCGGTATCGAGCCAAGCAAATGATTTTTACTTTCGGGGAAAAAATAAAATTAAAAATGAATAAATATCTGACGTGAGGAAGAAGGTCTCAATAGTTTTCTAGGACTCCAAAACGGATTTTGATGATGAACCTCCCCCCCCATCCCTAATTAACCTGATGTTCATTGACAATATGACAAAAAATCAGACCAAATTGTGACACTTGAAAGTTCCTCTGGAAACAAATAAATTACGTCTGTGCAAGTTGGGTATAAATTGCAGCGAGCATAAAGTTAAAGAGGCTGTTACAGCGATTTTTCTAGCGCCGGACCTCCTAAATCGAGTTTCAAAACAGTACCAGTCTCCAAAATTGTCTCGGACCTTAACAGTTTCAAAATCCCAAAACAGCGCCATTTGAAAATCGACTATTTTGAGGCTCGATTTGGGTCGTACACAACAACAAATATTCATTCATCTAGAACAGCAGATTTCAAACTTTGTAAATCGATGTTAATGTACAAAAATTGCCCCAAATTTTGGAATGCATCCCTTCCGTGCCCGAAGGTTGTAGCATATCATAGCAGGATGGAAAAACTCCTTGGTGGCCAAAAATCTGAGACTTGGTCATCAGAGGTTTGTTGAGGAACAAAATTCATTTTCGAAAAAATTCTCATCCCTCGATCCAAAGCGAAGTGGGAAGGGAGCCAAAAATACAGTTTTAAGCGAAATTCCGAGTGGCATGTCAAGATGAATGTTTCTCAGCATTTTGAATTCAGCTTCGACGTTATTTCTCCGAAAAAGTCCAAGGAGATGTGAAGGGGGCAAAATTCCGAGTGGGTGGTCAAAATACTGGTTTTTCAGCCTTCTGAATTCAGTTTCGGCGTAATTTTTTCAAAAATGTTCAAGTGGATGGGAGGGAGGAGGTGAGGTTTCAAAATTCGATTTCGAACAATATTTCGAGTAGGGTGTGGTGTCAAAATATATGTTTTTTAGCCTCCTAAATTCAGTTGTGACGTTATTTTTTTGGAAAAAAAAACATTTATTTTGATACCCTACTCGTAAATTTGCTTCAAATTAAATTTAGATTCCTCCTCCCCACCCCCCCACCCCTCAAGTTGGAATTCGTCGAAAAAATAACATTGGAACTGAATTCAGAAGGTAGAAAACATTCATTTCACCAAACTCGGAGTTGTGCTTTAAATTAAATTTTTTGCCCTCCCCCTCCCCCCTTGCACTTTTTCTGAAAAAATAGCGACGGAATTGAATTTAGGAGGCTAAAAAATACACATTCAGATACGCCACTTGAAATTTTGCTTAAAACTGAATTTTGACCCCAACCTCAACAACTCCTCCTCTCCATTAAACCTGAATCGTAACTTTTTCGAAAATGAATTCAACACCTTCAAAAACTTCACCGTAATGGAATTTCAGACCTTTGGCTCCTTGGAATTCCCTCATTTTAGCATCAATCACTTATGTTCCCCTCTCAATCTATATCGGCCAAAATTGCTGAAATTTAAAATTTCGTCAACACTCGTCGACTATATCTTTCTATTGAATTTTGAACGGTCTATGGTCCAAATTGGGGGATTTCCAATTTCTGGGATGAGGGGAAGAGAGGTTGAAAAATCGAAAAGTGAAAAATTTTCACTGCCAATTGATAGAAAATCAAAAGAGCTATAACATATCCAAAAATGAACTGTCTACGTCGATTAAAGCCCAAGAATGGATCCTATTTCGACAATTGTTCCTCTGACCAGGTCGTACTAATTCACCTAGAAGGTTGAAGCTTGGTAGGTAATTGACGATAGTGCCCAGGGTGTGCCTTTTGGGGGTCTTGGCTGGCCACCCTTGACCCAGCCCACTACAGGTCCCAAAAAACCCATTTTTTCAACGTTTTCGATTAATTGCTCATCTCTACAGATTGGCCTAATTGAGCTAGCGCCTTGAAACTTTGTACACAGCTCACCGAAAATTACAGGTTGTGCCTTTTCGGGGTGTCTCAACCATTCCTGTCCAAATGGACCCTTTCTACAGCCCTGGAAAGGAAATTTTTTTCAATTTTTTCACAATTTAACGATAAATATTGGTAATTCTGATACATTTCCATGTAAATCTATTTTCACCGTCGATTTTTACGTGACGATGACGATGAGATTAAAGGTCGACTATTTATTTAAAAACGTACCTTCGCTTCTTTCCAAATTTATATTCCAATCCATGGCAGTTTTTATCGCGAGAGGAAATGCACAAATGAAGAATTATACCACACTAAAATATCGATATGATTTATTCGAAACATATACGATGAATCAGGGACGTAAACAATAGGAAAGCCTGATTCCAAAATCATCGAAACGCGAACCTTTTTTTTTTTTTTTTGAATTTTAAACTGCGTAAAAAATTTCTCATCCCACTTTGCACATGGGATTTGCGGTGATATTGTGAAATTAAAAAGTAGCCAATATTCAAAACTAATACATCCATATCCCATTTCACGATCGAAAATCTCCAAAACTCCACCCACCCTCACTGAACCGTAATCCGAGTTTCGTTCGAATTTATAAAGCCTCAGATATCTCATCGCGATCGGTAATTTCGCTATTTGAATGAAAATTCGAAGGGTACCACACCGCACCCAGAAGGTAAAGTAAAGTTAAAGTTAACCGATAAATCATCTCCGCCAACACCAAGCGGGTTATTTGTCATCGAAATAGCGCGTAATAATGAATTTGGGGAGACGAAACAGCGAACAGAATACGACCAGACGAAGGGGATAAAAGAATAAAAAGAGTTATTTCGGAGGCTGGTTAAAAATAAAAAGTAATTACAGTTTTTAATACGCCGCACTGCGCTGCGAAAATCACACATATACGCAAATATACGTACGTCGAAGTACGAACAACGACATGTAAGTTCGTACATTGTAATTGTACATAAAAGTTAATATCATTTCTCCTTATACCTTATGTGCGGTTTTCCAGAACCATACTACGAGTAAGTATACGAAAATATATTAACAGATGGTCGAAACAAGTTCTAAAAGTCGGCTTCGTACCGTACCGTACCGTATACGATATGTAGTATTTACCGCCTACCAAAACAGCCAGCAGTATGGTCATCGTTTTGTAGGCCTTTAGAAAAAAAGTTCCCTTTTAAAAGTCGTACCGCTGCACCGTGTCTTTTATTATATTGCATGATATCGTTTTTATGTATCATTTTAACGCGAATACGTTCGTATACGACAAATTGCCATCTCTTTTTTCACCATCCTTGCATCATCACCCTGCTCGCACCGAACCATTCGAATGGCATTATTTATTTTTACTTTTACGTGCATTAATCGTACGGGTATAAGTTACTACTCGCTTACTTTTATGTATATTGGGTACGAATAGCCAAGAATTTGCCCCTCTTCTCCTCTCGATGCCTGCAAATCTTCCACTTTTTCCAACTAGCACCCCATCTTCGGATTTCTAGTCGTAATTTTGTTTGCAAAAGTATACCGTATGTGGTACATTGGCCACAGGATGGATTCTATTCGCAATTCACTTTTACACATTATTAACTAAAAGTGGTGGTGCGGGTGATTGCACTCAACAACGAGAACAAATGTTATCAACACTGAGCACATTCTATAGACTCTATTTGTTTTAGTAGCTATCAAATTATAGTAAATTTTCGTTCTAAATAGCTGTAGAAGGCATACTGCACAGTATTTTTTGAGAATCAGCTAACGATGGAGATCACAATAGTTGCGAAATGACCAAAAAGATATGTTGAAAATTTCATCCTCTCCCCCCCCCCACTCAATCTCAAAGTTCGAACATGTTCAAAAAATCTAATAAAAATTTTTTTCTATAAATGAAATTATTACACATATTTAAACTCAAAATGTTTATAGGCGACCAATTCTGTATCGTTACGCCTATTTTCATAGGTTTTTAAAAACTGTCGTTTAAATTATTATAGACCTGAATAGTTTGAAGATTCAAAAAAAAACATATTGGAAACCCCATTTATACCGAATCCCGATACTCATCTGAGGGCATTTTGCAAAACTTTGTAAATTCAACGCCTCATATTGGGGCCCAATCCGGGTCCAAATGGTAAAAACTCTCATTAATTTAGATCAGCAGATTTTAGACCTCATAAATCGACATCAATGTCAAAAATTTGCCACATTTTCGATTTTGAACCTCCCCTTTAGAAGCCCAATTTGGGTCCAATGCTAAAAAATGGCTGTCAAAATCTTCCTTTTGGACTTGTTGAAACGAGTATGCCGGAACTGAATTCAGAAGGCTGAAAAACCATACATTTTGATACCCCACTCAAAATTTAGCTCAAAATTGAATTTTGACCTACTTAATCTCTCACCAGCTTAAACTTTTTCGGAAAAATGACGTTAGAACTGAATTTATGAGGTTGAGAAACGTTACATTTTGACACCCTACTCGGAATTTCGCTCAAAACTAAATTTTGACCCCCCCCCTCCCCCAGATTTTTGGCTACTTGAAAACTTTCACATCCCACTGTGACACGTTATGACCTTCTAGTGCAATCGTGGGAGGTTCAAAATTTAAAATTTGATAGTTATTGGATATTGACGTCGATTTACCAAGTCTGCTCTACATTAATGAAAGTTTCTAGTTGTCTGACCCAAATTGGCTCACAAAATGGCCTGTTAATATTTCAAAATTTGCAAACGCACACAAATAGATATTGAAATCGGTATAAATGGATTTTAAAATGTGCTGTTTTGAGATCTTGAAACTATTAAGGTGCGAAACAATTTTTGAGCTTCGTTCCCATTTTCAAGCTCAATTTAGATCTCTTGAAAAAGTTTCGACTTTTTGATGAACAGCTGCCTGCTCACTTTGAGAACAGCGGATGGTCCAAACATTTTTTTATTTTACATAATGAGAGGTAGTATTTTTTGAGAATGATTCACGTCAAATGTAGATTTTTAAAAATTATCATTTTCTGAACGCCTTTGCTCCTCCCCACGATCTCCAAGGGGAAAAGTCAAAGAAAAAATAATGTTTCTTTTTTAATAGTCCACAACATAAGTGCGTTATTTGGGAAGCAATTTCTAAGAGACCAAACTTCGCAACTCCTTACTTCCCAAAAACAGGTAAAATATGAATGGATTTTAGGGAAGTTCAGGAATATTGAAATACACTGTACTTCACCGCTTCACAGACTTAATTTTACAACCAAATTGAAATTTTGAAAAATCACATAGTAGCGGGGGAGGTGTGGGAAGGGCGGAACTGAAAAATTTCGAGATCCTATTCATGAGCTGATAGTTGTTGAAATAAACAATTGAACGACCTCCGATGATAGAATTCGGATTTTAAACAAATTCTCAAATTGGGGAGGTGGGAGCCGAGGGAAACGTGAAAAATTTCAACATCCTGGCATGTGTCATATCAAAATATATATTTCCCAGATTGGAGAATACGAATCTGACTCTATTTTGCACTTTAGATGTAAGGACCTTTTTAATCTAGTTTTTTTTTTTTAATTTCGGACCCTTTTTTTTGGAATTCAAATGCTCATAATTTTTCATCCAAGTGAAATAGAGAGATTAGGTTTGCGGCACTGAAAAGAGTAAACTTTTTTCTTTCAATAATATTAATTTAACTAACGTGTCATGCGAACGAAGTTTTGAAAAATTCAACAAAAATTATGAAAACTGAAGCTTTTGGTGCACATGTTTCTCATTATTTTCTCAACTGATTGCTTCTCTATTCAACTATTACAAAAACTAACTACACCGTGGTAATTTACATAAAATTCTCCTTTCCTTCGAATTATCTTTTATACCTGCACTTATTTTGGTTCTCGAGCTGTATTCGTTTGAAACTGATACGAAATCGAAAAAAAAATTCTGAATCAAAGTAGATCAATCACCCCTGCGGCTCAGAGGTTAGGCAAACATACATACTAGGGTGTCTTTTATGTAGTGAAAGTAAAAATTCCTGAACGCATACCTATAATTTTTTTTACCCCTAAAACATCTTTAAACTATATTTTGACCAAATTGAGGCACGCTAAGCAGTGCCAATTTGGCCCTTCAAGTCACATACAGTCGCAAAATTTCTAAATAATGAGTTTCTTTCAATTTTTGAGGTTCTCCAAAAAATGAAGGCAACATCTTATAGAGCACAATAAACTCAACATAAAACATATGAATAATTTTTTACCCAGGACTAAAATTGTAGGGGTTATGAGAGATTAAAGATTAACAAAAATATCCATACTCTTTCTCAAATAAGTGTGAAGGTGGGGTCAGGAAGGGAACAAATACCCCGATTTCAACCACTTTAACTGGGGATAATTACTTTGATTAAGGCAGGAACCATACATAATCTGAACCCTTCTACCTAAAGGGGATGGTACTTGTGGCATAGGCAGAGTTTGGTGATTTATTTTTCGGGGAAAGGAGGGGCTATATACCCCCTCCCCCGGTGGTAAGCGAAAAAAATGGAATGAATATTTACATTTGAGCTTGATAAAAATGTTTCGTTGTGGGAAGGGGTAATGGAGGTAATTGGAAGCATAATTTTTGAAATTTTGAAAAAAAAATCGGATTTCAATGAATAAAAAGATCCATTTACCCAAGGTTAAGCTTCAAATTTGTAATTTTTACGAAAAGATCAAGATTTTAGCAGAATCGTCTCAAAATGTTACTGAAATTTTTCTCATCAATTTTTATGATGTTCTAGGCATTTTATAAAAATTCAATTGCTTTCAGAAAATTTTCAGTCATTTTTTAGACATTCATTACAGACGAAAAACTCCCCCAGAGGGGGGAGGGACGCTGATTCAAAATCCGAGAGTGCCTAGCCCCCTCTTCTCTCTTGAACCCACTTATGACCAGAGCTCTTCAAGTGAGGTGATATTTGACAAAATCATAATTACGAGTACCACCCCTTTTTGGGGGTAAAGGACTCAAATTTCGTGAGGGTTTTGTCTGAAATATTCAATGTCCAAATAGAATATCCTAAAGCCCTTTGAACGTTCTTGCTTGGCCTAGGCTGAATTGACGACGATGCCCACTTCATTACCTTTTATTTTCAAGGATGGGGGAAGGGGGGTGCAAAATTGCCTAGCTGAATGCATGCAGTAGGGGAAAATCCGTTTTCAAGTGATGGAAAAATTAAAAAAAAAATGATAAAAAGAAATTCCAAAAAAAATGAGGAATCCCAGTTTATCCACCTATATTAGTAAAAAAATAGGCACCTTGATATTTCGGTCCAAAAATGCATACAGGCCATGAAGAAAACACACATTACCCATGCATAAATCTTAAAGTAAAATATTCGAAATTGAAAAAAAATTGTTTTTGGAAAATGAAAAAAATACAAATTCAACCAATTTGCTTTTTTTTCATTTTACATTGTTTAGGTGAATTTTCTCTGTGATTTCAGGGAGGATTTGTAACAATTTTAATTCTTTGTGGTTTTACATTGACCTAATTCACATAGCACTGCAGTAACTTAAAGAGAATTGATGGAATTTTTGGGATAAAGTTGGAATTTCCTCAAAACCTCAGATCAAAAGAAGGTTGTGATCCTGAATGAAACCGTAAAAAATGAACTTTGTGGATCAAATAATTTCTGAGTAAATCTGGCACAAAGCAGGAATTCGATTTAGCCATGCATAGATGTTATATTTTTTTCCATCTTCCAAAAACATTTTTTTTTAATTTCTAAAACTTTACTTTAAGATTTATGCCTACGTAATATTTTTTTTCTTCATGACCTGTTCGTATTTTTTGGACCAAAATATCAAGCTGCTCATTTTTCATTAAAATATGGGTGAATTAATTAAGATTCCTCAATTTTTTTCGAATTTCTTTTTTATTAATTTTTCTTTTTTTTTCATTTTTCCATCACTTATAAATGGATTTCCCCCTAAATAGAAAATTTTGTAATCTCTACCCCGTCTCCCTTAAATACTCACAAAAAAGTGCATCAAAATGCAAGCAAGTACTTGGTGAATTGTGAAATTATCCCAACTCGGTGAAATAGAATAAAAGAAGAGTTCCCAAAAAGAAGAGGGCAGGGGGGGGGAGAAGACAAAGAAGAGTAACTAGGTACAACAGCGATATTCGAGAGTATACGTTAAGTAACATTAACCCGCGAAAATATAAAATACGTCGAGGGTAAAGCGCTCGAGTGCTTTTTGAGGTAAAGAAAACTAAATGTAAGCTAATCTTTTTATGGCAATTCTATGGAAATCAGACAACAACTGCGAAATTCATTTGGTCTTTCCGTTTTCTCTTTTTCTCTCTCTCTCCATGGTAAGTATTTTTTTACCATCTCATATAACATAAGAAATTCTCCTCTGTCTTAATGAATGGTGGTACTTTGCTACGTATACAATAAATGAGTTTTAAATTTCCTGGAAAAAAAATGTTTCGCTTATATATTTCTTTCTTTCTCTTTAAAACTTCTTCCTTTGTTTTGTTGATGTTGCCTCAACCCTTGCTACAGTGTTCGGTGAATTTTAAACAACACTCGAGCGTTAATGCCCCCTGATAACGTAGTCATTTTGTCGAGATGCCTCAGGGATTCTGACACTGCTGTAAAAATATCACGCGTATTATTTTTCTAAAATGTAAACCCTGTTTGCATCTTACTTTCCAACATTTCTTACAGCAGCATTTTGTACATAGTTTAATTTCAAAAAATAATCGCTATCGATAAACTTGGGTTATTTTTTGTAATGCCAACATCAAAGGTGAAAGTAGCCTTCAACGATCCCATATACCATTTGAAGTTCATCCCTTCATCATTATCATGACGAAGACCAATTCTCCTAAGTCTGGGAGATGCCCACCAGTCTCCTAAGCATTTCATGTTCGTATACGATCGAGTTCCTGGTCACCGTATTATTAGCTTTTCAACTCGTTATAATTACTATTCCCTGGAAACGAATCTATCTCATCGTCGTCGGTCGTCGTCGTCACTAAGAAAGAAAAATATATAAAAAAAAAACTTCCTCGCGTTTCGCTTTTTTCTTTATTTTTTGCAACCCCTCCTTGTAATACCTACATTTCGTACTGGTATACTTATAGTCATACCAGCAGGCAACTGGGCAGTGGCGTTGTACATTAAAAGAGGGGACACCGTAAATTATAGTACCATTGAGGCGTGGCATCGTTTCAACACAGTAAAATAAATTGAATGTGAACTGTAAAAAGATTACCATGGTTATTTTCAGTCATCGGGTCCGGGGGTCAACTCCCACGAGTATGCTAAGAAAAAAAAAACGAAAATAAGTAGGATGTAAAAAAAAAAAAATGGGAAATCGACCCATTCCAAGACCTCTAATATGTACATCGGTATCGTTACGATGACAAGATATCGAATAAAAAAAAAAACCACCCGATACTCGATCGTGTTGTCACATTAAAAGCTAATTTGAAATGGTAGAAGAGGGTGGAGCTATCGACAGAAGGACATTTAATTTTGAATTTTTTATTCCGTCCTTAATGACCAGCAACAATCGATAAACTGTACCTGTGTATTGTTATGTAATATGTACGTAGCTTCAACTTACATTAGAACAAAAGAACCGGTATCAGAGATACTTACTACGGTTTACATTTTTTAAAAACTACCCAGCAACTATCGATTAAAAAATTTCGTAATATTCTGTCAACCTTGAAATTGTCGTTAAAATGTTCGATAAAAAAAAATAAATAAATAAAAAGAATTGAAAATAAAGCATCGCTCGTTCAGCTTCTAATGATGATTCGTCCCGAGGGTGATCGCGCGCATTTCAGCTGCGCCATGCGGTGCACAAAATCGTCGTATACCAGATCACACCCGCCCCTTTACATAGTATTTCTATCTTTTTAAGCTATTTGATAATTTTTTCAATTTAGAAAATCTCGATATTGTAATCCAGATATCTAAAAAAAGAGGCGAGACAAGGATGTGTGAAAAATTCATCAGTTATCGCGATTATTTGCAAGTTTTACAAACAGTTCAAAGGAACTAAACAGTCGAACCCCCCCTCCCCCCGAAAGGTGCATCTAGGAACCCTACTAAATCTACCTACGAAAATTTCAACCTGCAAACTCAATTTGGAGGGGAGTTATGCGAGGAACAAACTTAAAAAATAAGAAACAATAACCAAAAAAACCACAAATTTGGGACTGTGAGGGGGTGAAATGGGGCTGAAAGGTCGAGACCCCAAAAAGGCACGCCTAGAGCCACTATTAAATGTACATACCAAATTGTAGCTTCTTAGCTCAATTCGGTGAAGAGATAGGAGTGGAACAGCCCTTTTTCAAGGTCAAAAAGGGGGAAACCCCTCATATATCCTCTCTTGATTGACTTAGGAGGTTAATTTTTGGATATGTTATACAACTTTGCATCCTTTTTCAATTGACTCAGAAAAGAATAATTTTTGCATTTTTGGCCTTTTAGCACCCCCTCCTCCGAATTGGGGCATATATGAAACTTGACCCAAGGTCATCCTCACTCACGTGTATCTAATCCGACACCAAACTGAGCCAATGGACCGAATTGGAGCGATTTTGGTTAATATCGTGCAGAGTAAATGATTTAAGTCTTCGGGCGAAAAAAAAATCTCACACGCCCAAAAATGGTTGCAATAGTCTTCTAGGGCCCCAAAACGGATTTTCTTGATATTCCCTCCTCCCTCAGGTGCCAAGACCTATAGACTGTAATAGCCTAATTTTTATCCACGATATGACAAAAAAAAATCAGGCTAAAAAGAGATGAAGCATTTTATACTCATTTTCACCAAATTTTTACTTGCTTTTCGATGATTTGCAAAGATTTCATTTTACGCCAATTTTCATCTATTTCTGACAAATTTTTAGCTATTTCTTATGATTTTCAACCATTTTTATCTCATTTTAGGATAATTTTCACTCATTATCCAAGGATTTTCTATCAAATTTCAACACTTTTGAAACTTCTTTATTAAATTTTCACAAATTTTCAATATTTTTTTATGCTTTTTGATCAATTTTCGGTGTTTTATAAAAATTTTTACCGAATTTTTACTCAATTTTCAATGATTTTCTGCACTTAGCACTCAGTTGCAACATTTTTTTCATGATTTCGATCAGTTTCCAGCACTTTTCCATCATTTGAGTTGATTTTTCCGCCATTTTTACCAAATTTTCACTTAAAATTTCATGTTTTTCAACGTTTTTCATGTTTTTTTTATCATTTTTTCACAATTTTTGATTAATTTTCTGCATTTTTTACTCTATTTATCAAGTTTTTTTTCAAATTTTAGATTTTCAACAATTTTTTTTATATTTTAGGTGGATTTTCACCAATTATTGTCAAGTTTTTCAAAACTTTTTCCACATTTCAAGTCAATTTTCGCTCATTTTTCAACATTTTCCCGTGATTTTTGATGAAATTTCTGCATTTTTTACCTATTTTTTTAAATCTTTACCCTATGTACGGTGATTTTTGACGACTTTTTTCACATTTTAGGTCCACCTTCAACATATTTTCGAGATTTTTAATCAATTTTCTGCATTTCTTACCCATTTTTACCCATTTTTCGATGATTATTAACTTTTTTCCCCACATTTTAGGGTAATTTTCATACATTTTTTAATCATTTTTTGTAATTTTCTATCAATTTTCAGCACTTATTAAACTTTTTTATCAAATTTTCACCAATTTTTAATATTTTTTCATGAGCGTAGATCAATTTTTGACATTTTACACCTATTTTTACCAAATTTTTACTCATTTTTCGATAATTTACTACAATTTTTTTCAGCCTACCCATTTTTGTCGAATTTTTCACAATTTTCATTGGTTTTTAAAAGATTTTTTTCACATTTTAGCTCGTTTTTCAATCATTTCTTACAACTAATTTTCTGGATTTGTGATAAATTTTTTGCGCTTTTTACCAAAGGCCATCTTTTATAACAACTAACTGGTCCGAGCAGAGAGGGGGGGGTAATAAAGTTTTATGTTGTATGTTTTCGTGGTAAAATGGGTATAGATTTAATCTAGGGAAGTTTGAAACGATTTTTTCTCAAAAAGCATCGGTTCTTCCAACCCCTCCTCATCCTTGTGAAATTCGAATGATTTCACATGGCACAGGCCATTATGGCACAATGTACTTGCTGTCAGGTTGAGGAACCATTCCGGTGGTTTAATCTCACTATAATTTGTACGAGTGATGGTCATCATCTATTACAGAATTGGTAATATTTACTTTACCTTTTTTCATTTCGTTGAAATCTTCAATTTTAGAAACGGAATAACTTTTACTATTGGTGGTTCTTTGTCAGGATTTCCTCTTTTAATTTTGGCGAAAAGTACTTCATTTTGGTTTTGATTTTCTATAAATTTATCAACCGAGCACATTATAGTACATACGTGTTTTCTTTTCGGCATTATTTACGTTAATCAGTTAAACGTTTTTACGAATTGTTTAAATAGATCAGAACTTTACTTTTTTTCTCGCAAAATTTATTTACACTTGGTTACTCAACACAATGAACAACTGATACATCATAGCAAGCTATAACTCTAACTCAAACTGTGCCTATTCGAATTGAATCGTAAGCTTTGTAGCTTAAAGAAAGAAAACGATATCTCATCAAAGAATATTAAAAAAGCTAATCATTAATAATTTATAATAATCTAAAAGTACATTAGGAAAATTTTCTATGATATATAATAACACTCGGCTGCTTCGAGGCTGGCCTAGTCATTCTAGCGTGATGAATGATGAAAAATTTGTTCAATAATGCAAAAATACTCGAATCAAACGAATGATTATAATCTTGCGTTTGGTAAAGATGTAACCTGATGACTACTTTCGTCAAATTTCTTTATAAGGGCATATCCTTTAACAATTGGTGCGCAATGGTGAATGTTGGTCAAATGAATATTTAATTTATAGTCTACGAAATTAAGCATTACTAAGTGAAATATAATTACCACTACAAAAGTTGGGTATATCTGACTTGGAAATTTTCCGTAATTTATTATTGTATCAAAAAATGGCTGACATCAAAAATTTTAAATACTTAGTTAAGGTAATTTGCCAGTAGTTGATAGATATAGGAGGAAATTTCTTTACATTTTTGTCAACTACGTTGTATGTACAGATAAAAAAATTATATATTATACTCCAATGTATACCCCATCTATCCCCTGTGTTGGTAACCCTCCTGCTAAATCATCTGTCTCTGGAAAAAATTCGAAATTAATTTAAGGTTACTTGCCAGTAGTTGATAAAGCCTTTTCTTCCCCTCCAGCCAAACCCAGGCATGTGAAAAACATTTTAGAACCTACTTTGGAAAAATTTAGAAAAAAATAAATTTCCAACTGGAAAGCTCAGCAAACATGTTCGTGTTTTCAACCAAAACACCAAAGTGTTGGGCTTCTATTTAGTAAAGTAAATATAAAAAAATTATTATAATTCATGGCTAGGCTCCATAATGCCGGTGTTCTACTCTAAATTGAATGGGGTATCCAAAATATCATCGATGTTTTTAATTGACCTCATAATTATCAGCTGTTGGCAAATTACCTTACCAGAATTTTAGAATTTTTCGTTGCAAAATTCAATCAAGGAGGAAATTTGGTCACAATTCAAAAAAGAAAAAGCATCGCAATGCGTAGGTTTTTGAGTCTGATTTCAATAAAGTAAAGGAGATACGTGAATTGCTGTTTTAGGCTGTGAAGAACAGAAGCACTCTGCGATGGTTTTTCTAGACCAGTGGTAAGGGTACAGGTAGATACTACAATGAATAGCCGAAACTCCCAGATATTGATAGTCTGTAATGACCTGATTTTCAATGACAATATAACGTAGAAAATCAGACTAAAAATAGCAGAAGTGAAGTTGGTAACACATCAATTTTTACCAAATTCGAAAACGCTGGGTTGAAGCCCAACTGAAGTTTGTTTAGTGACAAAATATTCATCCAAAAGAATTATGATGCAGGGGGAAATACAACTCCTTCGAGACAAAGCAAATGGTACCCTTGGGTTGAAAATTGCAGAGCTACTGAAGGAGTATATGTAAACACTTGTGCGTTTCAATTTTAGATTTTTTTCGGAAGTTGGAGGACGGGAGGGAGGGGGGTGGTGAAAAAAAGTTGTGAAATGCCGTCGAATGAACGTGGTAAAAATTTAAGATATTTAACCTAAACCTTATCCCATCCCCTTTTGACTTTTAAAAATTTATATGAAAAAAAAAATGTTTTTTTTGATTTTTTTGATGCTAGCGAGTCATAGTAGACCACACAAGGAAAAAAAAACCTTCCACCTTTCGAAATTTTTTTTACTTTTCAGGGGTCTCAGAGCCTTGTTTAAAAATGAAAAAAAAACACGAATATTTTGAACTGTATTGAACTAAAAAAGCAAAAAAAAAAAAAATACTTTTATCTATTATGTTTATAAAATGATGAAATTACGTATATTTACATTATTATAAGCTTGAAAAATTTTTGAGTAATTGATTTTTTCCATTTTTAAACAGAATATTAGAGCCCCTGCAAAGTAAAAATAATTGCAAAGTTTTTTCATAGCACGAACAAAATTGAAAAAAGAAAAACTTTTTTTCCATTTCTACGTAAATTTTGAAATTTTCAATCAAAAAGGGGTGGGATAAAGGTAAAAATAGAGTCCCCAGATTTTCAGCACATTTATTTGATATCATTTTGCAACTATTTTCCCATACCCTCTCTCCATTCCCAAATTTCAAAAAATCCTAAAATCCAAACGTCCTAGTAGACACCTACAATGAATATTCCACCCGAAAGGCACTCGATAAGGAGAAAAAGGCCCAAACCATCAATTTCACCACAATTTAACCAAATTTGATTCTTTTTTTCATTTTCACTGCAGCATCCTATGTTAAACTTCATACGAACAAGGAGGCTCTTAGGACACATGCCAATACCATTTGTTCGGACTCAAATTTTTAGGATCTCAGTATAAACCTAAATGAACAAAGAGCATTTCCTGATAAGGGTCAAAAACGCCCCCCAACCTAAAATCAATCAAACTTGAACCAAAATATTACTTACGGTGTAAAAACATCCTAAAAAATGTTTGACCCCCTACACCCTACCCCTCCGAAATTATCGCTCATCTATCATGTCGAAATTTCAACACGTAATCTCCCTGGAAGGGAGGGGGTCAGAGTGAAAACTTTTGAAATTTTTACAGATTATATATCTTGCTGGTACTAGATTTTTTTGGAAATTTTTCGTTCACATTTTCCCAACTTTTTTTCATGTTGAAATTTAAAAACAAAATTCGAAGGGACTCATGGCTGGAAATTCTTTTTTTATCTTTGTTAGGTGGTCATTTATCAAATATATTTTTTGGGGGGTTCAGAAATTGAGTGGAACATGCTCAAAAAAAATCAAAACCAAAAAAAAAACACGTTTTTTACTACTTTGTCATAACTAACCAGAAATTTCGAGTCAATACATGAATAAGAACTCCATTTTCAAAATTTCAAGTCCTAAAGTACATTTTTTGAGTTTTGGCGAATTTTTCAAATTTCAAAATTATCTCATCGTCCTGTAAATTATAAAAATTTGATCTAATCAACGAAAAAAAAAAATGAAATTCGGTACATACCCTATTTTCGACCTCCCAAATCGATTGAAAGCGTTTTCGAGACGTTTCGTAGCCTTCAGCGAAATTTTGGACTTTTCCAGTGCTGGAGACCAGTACATAAAAATGTTACGTATGAACATCAACATCTGAAATCTCGAATTACCCACATTGGTGACCTCTATTTAATCGATTAAAGCAGAATTTTCCAAAATTTGTAAATTTCGAGCTCGAATCCCAAAAATTGACGGATATTCTATTTTTGACATGCCAAATCGATTGGAAATGGTTTTGAAACGTATCTCTCTGTAGCTGTAGAATAGTTCAGAATTTTTCAGCACTGAAAATTTCAACATGAAAAAAAATTGGAAAAATGTGAACCGAAAATTTTCCAAAAGTTCTAAGATATATGAGGAGCTGAGAATCAAAACTCACATTTGACAAGTAGGTAAATTTTTGGTAAAATGCAAAATAATATTCAAGCTCTAATCTACGTAATTTTGGATCTCAG
>FIZR01020594.1:0-10063 GCA_900060175.1 Ferrisia virgata | reverse complement strand
TTAGCTTCCAAAACCAGAATAAAACGTGAAAACGAAACTAACACGAAAATTTATGTTTCTTGAAAACTTGAAACCGAATGAAATTCGTTTCGATTTCGTAATTAAAATAATGTACATAAGGATGGATCGAAAAAAGAACATACCTCGGATTTTGACCCAGAGTCACGTAGATCGTTGACTTTGAGTTGAAAACGCTCAATATAAAATTTTGTGACTCCAGCTCAATACAGCAATGGAGTTATGGGTCCTCAAGATTGGGTTATTTTCGAAAACGATGCCACTTACAACCTCCTAGCGGGGGACTGAAAAGTTGTACATTGTAAAAATCAAAATATTTCATTGTTCAAAAATACGTAGTAAATGGCTTTTTACCTCAATAATGTGGGTCCAAAAAATTTTCTCAGCCTAGAAAAGTAAATTGAAATTGAAATTGCTTAACAGTTTCGCGTTGCAAGGCAGTC
The DNA here is from genome assembly GCA_900060175.1 of Ferrisia virgata. Lineage (NCBI taxonomy): Eukaryota > Metazoa > Arthropoda > Insecta > Hemiptera > Pseudococcidae > Ferrisia > Ferrisia virgata. The sequence continues at coordinate 9,602 of FIZR01020594.1, read as the reverse complement.
GAAAATGTCTTGATAATTATGGCAATATTGGAATCAGGAGGTTGGCTACCCTGTTACGCAAAACTTTTGCACAATTTCGATTGGAATTCGCTTTTCTACACTGAGAAAATTTTTTCACCCATTAATAAGGTGAAAAGCCCTTTATAGCGTGCCCAAATTGATACTTTTCAGCTCTGTGATCTAGGTCCTACATCTCTTTAAGGGGCGAGGAATGTTTTTTTTTCGGTCCACCCTAAATGTAGATATGTGTTTGATTTTTTTTCCATGAAAATCGAAATGCTCAAAAATCCAAAACCAATATCTCTAAAAACTCACGTATGACTAGGCCATAGCATAGGTTGATGGTAGTTATTCGGGTGGGCTGAATTTTGCTTTTTTTGAAAATCTGCCAACAGTAGAGTCGTAAACTTTGGTCAGGTATGTACATTGATAAGATGCGCCTGTTATCAAAGTATCATGTCAAAATTCCACAGGGGGAAATTCATTATGCTGATCCCCCATAGCCTTACCAACTGAATAATTCTTATTTTTGAAGGTTGTAGAGGGGGCCACCACTTCAAAACATTTTTTTTTAAATATGGGAGATGTAAAATACTAACGTTCTAGAATGTTTTTTCGTGTTTCCACGTCAAAAAGGGTCTCTTAAAAGTCCTCCAAATTTTTCAAAGTCTATCTCAAGTTCATATTTAAGCTCTGAAAAATCTAAAAAAATTCCGCAACACCCCCCCCCCCCCTCAAGTACCTTTATATTTATACCAAGTTGGAAAGAAATTGGTCGAAAATTCGTGAAGAAAAAAAATTGTAACAACCCTTCCTTAAAGTACACATTACAATGACGAGATGAAAAATCGCGAATACGCTTGAAAATCATCTCTTACTAGTGCCATAATAGTCCCTTAAAAGAGACCCGAAGGCAAATTGCCCCCTTATCATGCTGTAGCCTTTCAGCTTTTTAAATCAACTTTTTCCACTTGCAAAACGAGCGAAGTTGGTAATTTTTCAAAAATTCTCGAAAAATATTGTTTAACTGTATCTAACATTATCATTGTTGTTAAATTTTCACTATTTTCCTCATTTTTCAAGGGTTTTTGAAAAATTTTACTTTTTTATAATTCGGTCTACCCAAGAAGGTATCAGACCGTTTCAATTTTAGTATTTTTCTAAAACGAAGGGGAGGGGGAGGGAGTAGCGAAAAAAAGTGATGAATTGATGTCGTATGAAAATGAAAAGTTTCCAACTTGACCCTTACCCCCCTCCCCCTTCCTGTTGGTTAAAAATTTCAAAATTTACATGAAAAATAAAAAAAGAATTTGTTTTTAAATTTTTCTGCTATTAACCATATTGGGTCATATGAGACCAAAAATAAAAAAAAAATTTCGCCATTTTTCTGCTTTTCAGGTGTTTTGGAAATAATATTTAAAACTGTAGAAAATCGAATGTTTTGAATTTTTTGAAATAAAAAGTCAAAAAAAAAAACTTTCACCATGTCATCAGAAATGACAAGATTTTGTATTTTTACCTCATTACTATGAAAATATTCAAAATTAGTAAATGATTTTTTTCACTGTTTAAACAAGATTTTAAAACCCCTAAAAAGCAAGAAAAAATCCACGACAATTTTTTTTTGGTCTCGTGTGATCTGCTATGGTACGTGAAATTGATTTGTATGGAAATTTTAAAGTTTTTTGAACCAAAAGGTGGTGGGGTAAGGGTCAAGTTAAATACCCCAAATTTTTATCACGTTTATTTGACGTCATTTCGCAACTATTTTTAACCACCACCTTTAACTATTGAAAAAAACTAAAATTGTAACACCATAGTAGATCCTTTCCCCCTTCCTCCCCCTCTTCTCCGTACAGTTATGTGAAAGGTATACCATAGTAGATCCTTCCCCCTTCCTCCCCTTCCTCTTCGTACAGTTATGTGAAAGGTATACCATAGTAGATCCTTTCCCCCTTCCTCCCCCTCCTCTCCGTCCAGTTATGTGAAAGGTATTATTTTTGTTTTATGTTTTCAATGAAATGATATAAAGATTACATGTTAGATATTTAATATTCCAAAATGAAGAAATCACTTCTGAAAAATTTTGAAATTTTATTCAAAAAAATGGATAAAGACTGTGGTAATATTTTCTAAAAAATTTTATAAACAGTTACTCATCCAGTTACGTATTGTGAGAGTTGTTGACTTACTAAAAGTGAATCTTGAAATTTTATAAACAATGGACGATATTTTCGTAACGATTCTGAAAAATGTGCCTTCCAATTTTTTAGGACTCTACTATTACTTTTTTTTTCGATAAAAAATTTAACTACGTATGTAGGTAGATAGAAGTTCACGTGAATAGTTCCCCAGGGTACAGGCTGCCCACCCCATATATACCATATCTTAAAATATCTACTGAGTAAATTACATATGTATAAGTAAATCGTACTTACCATTTTTAAATAGGTTTCAACGGCATCCATATCGACGAATTTTAATGGAACGTGAAATACTAATATTTTTATAACGCATTGTTATACATACTACACCGATATGATCGGTAATACTTTCTTGAACGGCTATCGCGGAAGCTTTATTATTATTTTTTATGTATGTAGGCTATGTGCATGTGATATACGAGCGAATTAACACAGCGAATCGGTACCTTAACGAAATTCTTTTGATATTGTTCGATGTAGTATTTATTGAAAGCTGTAGTCGAATATTTACATACATTTGAGTTAGCTTACCTACTTACTTTTGATATGATATCGTATGTACTATCTGACTATCTGTAAACCGTACTGCATTGGATATGGGTATATGATTCATGCACGCTTGACCTACGTCGAGGGTTATCCGTAACAATGTTACAATGTTAACAGTGTTACGATGAATTTATCTGAATTCGTAGTTTCCGTTCTATGATACTCGTAGATCACTTCACCTACTTGTTTATGTGCGACGTACACTCGCATTGAAATAATTTTGTACAAAGTATTCGAAAAAAATATTGAGAAGGTCGATACCTATTTTTAAACAGGGAATAGCATAAATCACACGTGTAAACGAATAAGACTCTGAATTTAATATTTGAAATCCAAGTTGAAGAAATCCGACGTAATTAAGATTTACGTAGAAGGTGTCCTTTCACCACATTTTACCAGCGAAGATCGAATAAAACGACACCGTCCATCATTAGAAGGATGAAAGAGAACGTTCGAAGGGAACAGAAAATGTTGATTGTTCAAATATACTTGACGGAAAGTAGTAAATGGGTATCCCCCGATAAGTACTGCGAAATGCCTTTTGATTTCAGATTTTTAAAATTTTCGCTAAACGTCATTGGATGCACCTAAAAATATTTTAGCGCCAAAAAATTTACCCCTAATTCACCCCCCCCTTAATTCTGAATGTTTAGAATGCTGATGGGTCTATTAACATAAATTTAAACAAAAATTTTCATTCCAGAAGGGGGAGACGTTGACAAAAGAAAACTTTGATTTGCTGCAGTTGTGTACCTTAGCAAGGTACCTAAATGTTTTTTCGCGTAATTATGTGTTTCAAAAGCTATAATTTTTAGATATTTTTAGAAATTTTTTTTGAGATTTGGGCCTTTTCTAAAATTGAAAATATGCTCAAAAATTCATTTTTCTCAAAATTAATTGGTAATACACCAAAAATGAATAGAAGTAAAGTTGTTCAGCGTGAAATTTCATATCAGATTTCGTAATTAAAATTTTAGCTGAGGAACATAATTACAAAATGGTGGACATGGGCGCATGAGGGGTAAAGGGTCAAAATGTGAACGAGAGGTTTAAACGAAAAATAAACGCCGGATTCGTATTCAGCGTGCCTGAATTAATCGAATAACACTCCTCTCCTAATATTTTGACTCCCTTACAACATGAGAAAAAATTGCAATTTTATTCAAAAAATTCGATATGTGCCAAAAATTGACCTCAAATATGAAAAAAAAAAAAATCGTCAAAAATCATTGAAAAGATGATAAAAATTTGATAGACATGGGCAAAACTTGCCCAAAATTGAACTGAAATCACGAAATGATGTTGAAAAATAAATGAAAAGTGACCGAAAATCGTCAAAAATTATGGAAAATTAAGTAAAAATTTGACAAAAATGCGTTAAAAAAGTAAAACGTTCATCGTGATTTTTGGTCGATTTTCTTCATGTTTAAAAGCATTTTTACCCAATTTTGTATAATTTTTAACCATTTTTTTCAGACTTTTAACGGTTTTTGGTCAATTTTCACTTTGTTTTAGTGTTTTTTTTACCCTATTCTCGACGATATTTAAAGTTTTTTTTTTGTTTCATATTTTGAGTTAATTGTGGCTCAATTTTCAACTTTTTTTTAGTGATTTTTTATTAATTTTCCGAATTTTTCCAATTTTTGTTATGTTTTTACCTGATTATCCATGCTTTTTTTCAAGTTTTTTCTCATATTTTGTCAAATTTCGGCGATTTTTTCAACATTTTTCCGTGATTTTGAATCACTGTTCTGTCCTTTTTATGCATTTTTGTGAAATTTTTACATAATTTCCATTCATTTTGGAGGTTTTTGATTAATTTTTAATAATTTTTGACAATTTTTATCTTTATTTTTGTTCAATTTTAAATTGTTTAAAAATAATTTTTTTCGTGATTTGATCAATTTTTTGCACTTTTTACCCATTTTTGTGGAATTTTTACCGAATTTTTTTAACCATTTTTTTTCTTATTTTTGGTCAGTTTCCATCCAATTTTTAACATTTTTTCGTAATTTTTGATCGATTTTTGGCATTTTTTACTTATTTTTTGTCAAATGTTTACCTAATTTTCAGTAACTTACAACAATCTTTGATCAATTTTTACTGATTTTTCAAAATTTTTTCGTTGTACCTATTTTTGCCAAGTTTTTACCCCATTTTTGATAATTTTTAACAAATTTTTTGTCAATTGTCATCTAATTTTCAATATTTTTTCATCTGTCTTTTTAACCCTATTTTTTTATCAAATTTTTACTTTTTATTCAACAATTTTAACTATTCTTTTAGTATTTTACGTCAATTTCCATGCATACTTTTCAGCAGTTTCTCTGATTTTTGATCAGTTTTTTGTTTTTTAGTCGCATTTTTGTTAAATTTTTACTGAAATTTCACTTATTTTTCAACATTATTTCGAAATTTTTGATCAGTTTTCTTCATTTTGTTTTACGAATTTCTGTCAATTTTTTCGAGGATTTTTACCAAAATGATTTTTTCAAATTTGAGTACATTTTGGTTCGAATATTGTTTGGGGGGGGGGGGTAGTTTAATATTGCGAACACGAATCTGTTTCTAATTTTTTTGTGTGGAAAGTGATAAATAGGATTTTCATTTTTCAGCTCTGCGCTTTAATATTAAGAGAAAAAAATTTTCCAACCAAAAACGGCTATTTTAGATGCGATAAATTTGGAAGAAAAATAATTTTTCGAGTTTTCCGAAATGTTTCTGTTTTTGTAAAATTGTGGTTCAGAATTTAGTCAGGTTAAACTCTCTTTCGTAATTAACTCGATGCGGTGAAATTTTAGGTATACGTCGAATAGGTGGCCAAGTACATTCTACCCTCCTTAATAATCGCTTTTGATTTCAATCCTCCACAGTCCCCTTCCTCACTCTAATGAAACGGAATTTTAGACTTTTTTTCTTAGCAATATTTCTCCTTCTGAAGCATTGCAACTGTTCGAAAATGAAGCGTCGCTTTAGCCATCACCCCAATATTTCCCCTTACTTTTTCGAGTGAACTCCTGAAATCAATGTATAGTTACTCCGCTTTCGTACTCATTTTTTAAAATTATTTGAACATGAAAAAAAAAGGCAAAACGTAACAAAACATGGTGTACTTGTTTGACGTATACAACTCCTTTATGGGCATTAATGTGTATTAAAACATCGTGTTTCCAATTTCGTATTGAAAAAGTATTTTTCATCGACATGGATTCTACGTAGGATATAAGAATTAAGAAACTGAAAAAATCCAGTTCTTCTACTTGCGATACCTAAGATTCGTCTTGTTATTACTTACTGATTTTACAAGGTAACCTTCTCTACTGCCCGGCTTCGATTTGAACGCTACTTAGTTAGTTTGAAAGAGCATGGCGAAAACCCCTCGGAACCAAATTTTAAGCTGTTGAAGTACATTATTGGAATTTTGGCGAATATTGTACAGCTGGAAAATACACCGAAAATATAATATTTCACAAAAATAAATTTTTTGTTGGAGACTCCAGAACGATTTGAAAATTTGATGCATTGAAATTCGGGGTCCACGTTATGTAGCTATCAATTTTTTTTTTCAAATGAATGTCTCGATCAATACAATGTTTTAATTTTTCAAAATCCTGAAGAAAAAAAATTGATTTTGGTGCTCGGGGGCTAGTTTTGAACGTCTATGGGAAATATACAAAGCCTGGAGGCTATTGCACAGTGCTTAGGGTCTATATATGGCGCCTGTGGTCTATTTCATGCGCTCTGGAGGCTACATATGAAGCCTGGTGACTATACAAGGGGGCTTGGGACTATGGAAGGGTGTCAAGGGGCTATATAAGGTGGTTTGGAGCTATTGAGAGTGTCTGGGGACTATATGTGAGGTCTGAGGGCTATTGAAGGGCGTCTAGGGGCTATATATGAGACTTGCAAGCACTCCAGACTCCTTATATCGCTACCAGATAATGTTGAATAGCATGATATAGCCCTCAGACCGACCTTCAACAGCTTCCAAGACTCCCCTTAATAGCCCCCAAGATTCCTTACATACTCCCACATATCAACTTTGATGCCTCCACAACGTCTGGAAAATAAGATAGATCAATTCGCGTGGTCAATATTAGGTTATTTAGCCGATTTTCTCCGTTATCACTTCAAAAAGATCATATTTTGTGAAATATTATATATTCGATGTATTTTTCAACTTTATGGTGGGTACAAATCTTAAAAAAATTCGCAAAAAATCCAATAATGAACTTCAGCAGCTGGAAGCCTGGTTCCGGGGGTTTTTCGACGCGCCCTTTTGAACTAGCAAAGTTTACCTACGAGTAGTACCATATTTTCACAACAACGATCTACTCAACAATTAAGAGAGCTCTTTCTCCTTGAGGATCATATTTCGCTTTGTGTTCTTCAAACAGTGATATTAATTCTTGTTTAAATATTTCATGATATTTATCCACCATCTCTTCCGAAGGATCTACAACTTTGGGTAATTTGATAGGTTTACCTACTGTACCAAGAAAGAACAACCTATTAAAATAAATTCAATTATACTGTCGTACGTTGCACAGTGGTCCTCTAGACCCCTCAAAACGCGCGAAATTCAATATCAAAGCACGATGTTCAGTATTAACGCTCAATATATTGCAATTTGGGCTTTCGGGGTCTTAGATTACGAATCTGATCCAAAAAAATTTTAAGGTGCAAAGTAGAGGCTAGGAGAGGTGATGAACTTGAAATTTACTAAAAACATCGCACAATATATCACAATCTAGGTTTTCAAGGTCGTAGATTTCGAACCTAACCCCCCCCCATGTAAGGTGTCAAAGTGTAGGGCGGGGGGGGGGAGTCATTTAAAATGTACAAAAAACATTGCGTAATATATTTCAATCTAGGTTTTCGAGGTCGTATATTACGAATCTGACCCAAAAAGTTCTAAGATTCAAAGGGGAGGGTTTAGGGGTGGTAAATTTGAAGTTTATTAAAAAAATCGCGCAATACATCGCAATCAGTGGCCATGTACTCGGGGGGGGGGGTGAGCTTCAAATTTACCAAGTAATTTTACCCATTTTACCAGCTTTCAAAATTTCTGATTTCTCAAAATCTCATGAGTGGCCTAAGTACTAAATTTGCCCAAAACTTTACAAAAAAGCAAGTTTCATAACTGAAAAAATTTATTCAGCACGTGCAAACGTACCTTATTTGGTTAAAAAAACATTTTTAATAATAATTTTTTTTTTTAAAACTAAAATTTTCTCATGCTTATTTATTGAAATTTTAATGCTTTTATATCGCATTTGCGACAAAGACTGGAAGATTTTTGGCAAATTTAGGGCTGCAGTCGAGTCATAATTACACCTCGCCATCATTAAACTATTCTGGAATTTTACTGTTTTTCCAATTTCAACCAGTGACGGTTTTGCATATTTTGCCACCAGAGGCAAAACATTCTTTGTCACCATTTGAAAAAAATAAAGGACGAAATTGTTATGCTACAATTATCACTTGAGAAGAATTTTCAACGAATTTCTTTCAAAAATGAAAGACAGAATAACGCCCGAGCGAAGGGAGGGATAAATTTTTCTAAAATATTAGGAATAGAGGGTCAAAAAATGGTGCTCTAGTGTATCGATAAATTCTAAATGTCAAGTTTTAAGGTATACTTCAAATTTATTTACAAAAAAAAAAAAAAAATTTCAGGAAAGCCAAAGCCCAAAAGTTCCCTCCTTTGGATTTGACTTAACTCTCGTGTAAGTCAAGTACCGATTAGTTTTGATACAAGCCTCCTTTCGAAATCTAAATACCTATTTTCTTCATTTCTATTTCAACATGAGGCAAAACCATACGATCTACTTCGGTAGGTGGAAGGGAGGGTTACAGGATTTAAATTTCCTTCGATGTGTTAGAAAATATAACCGTATAAGTACAACGTGAGCAAAGCGAGGGTGAATATTTTACAAAATATTCAGTACAACGGAATTGGAAAATGTTGGAATAAAAATTTCAAAATTTTTCACCCCTAAAAATCGATCACTGGGGGCACAAATCTGGAAACGTTCCGCAGTAAAACCGTCATTGATTCCAACATTCTATTACTTAATTTTTATTTTTTCCAACTTCTACCAACTGTCATCCAATTTTGCCAACTGCGGAACGTTTTGGACGGTGAGACCCTCCCCCTCTCTCACTCTCTCTTTCTCCTCTCTCTCACTTTCTCTCTCTCCTGTCTCTCGCTTTCTCTTCCTCCTGTCTCTCACTTTCTCTTTCTCCTCTCTCTCACTCTCTCTTTCTCCTCTCTCTCACTCTCTCTTTCTCCTCTCTCTCACTTTCTCTCTCTCCTGTCTCTCACTTTCTCTTTCTCCTGTCTCTCCTTTTCTCTTTCTCCTCTCTCTCTCCCTCTCTTTCTCCCCCTCTCTTTCTCTCTCCCTCTCTCTTTCTCCTCTCTCTCACTTTCTCTCTCTCTTGTCTCTCGCTTTCTCTTTCTCCTGTCTCTCATTTTCTCTTTCTCCTGTCTCTCACTTTCTCTTTCTCCTCTCTCTCACTTTCTCTTTCTCCTCTCTCTCACTCTCTCTTTCTCCTCTCTCTCTCTCACTTTCTCTTTCTCCTCTCTCTCACTTTCTTTTTCTCCTCTCTCTCACTTTCTCTTTCTCCTCTCTCTCTCTCTCTCTCTTTCTCCTCTCTCTCTCTCTCTTTCTCCTCTCTCTCACATTCTCTTTCTCCTCTCTCTCTCTTTCTCTCTCTCCTGTTTCTCACTTTCTCTTTCTCCTGTCTCTCATTTTCTCTTTCTCCTCTCTCTCACTTTCTCTTTCTCCTCTCTTTCTCTCTCTCTCTCTCTCTCTCTCTCTCTCTCTCTCTCTCTCTCTCTCTCTC